>VXAZ01007116.1:1111861-1125335 GCA_013399875.1 Gymnorhina tibicen | reverse complement strand
GGGGGCGGTGCGAGCAGCGCCCGCGGGCCGGGCCGGGCCGGGCCGGGCCCCCGCTCCCGCGGACAAAGGGCTCCGCTCCGCTCCGTCTGCAGCTCGGCCGGGCCGGGGTGTGCGCGGGGCGCGCAGGTCAAAGCCAGGGCGGCCGCAGAGTGCCTGGCTCCAAAAAACAAAAGTTAATGCGCTTTTGCAGGAAATGTGTTTCCCATTAGAGCGCAAATTCGCCGTCTCATCACTTTTGCGGTGCGGGAGGGCTGGGTGGAACAGGCTCTGTGAGCCGGACAGCCCGGGCACCGCGGAGAAGGACTGAGGAAAGCTCGAGTGCCTTTAGGATGCGTCCTGTAGGACAATACACGGGTTTGAGACTGTGACTAATCCTAAAGGAACTGCACCAGACAGCAAACACCACTGAATTCCGCAGAATAACTTGTAAAATACCCATTGTATAGTCTAGAAGCTTTGGTCTCCTTGCAGCCACCCTTGAGGCCCGCCAGCTGCTGCTTAACTCTTCCCTCTTCTTGCAAAAGATCATGTACACTCCAGAAAAGTTGCATTTAGTTGATAGCCCCGCGTGTGTGTCCCTGCTTTTCACGGACCCCTTGGTACTCAGGGTTTCCATGAGTGTCTTCCCCCAAATTTACTGTCGTGCTGTAAGCTGTGCCTGTATGTTGCTCCTCATGGCACAAAGGTAAACCTAACTGCAGGTAAGTGTTCTGTACATCTACAACTTCAGAAAACGTTGCATAAATGTAAATTACTATTGTATATATGCACTCTGTAATGCATAATTATTACATTATTATTAATAATGTATATATGCATATTATGCTATATATGCATTTATTCCACATTAGATTTTATAGGTGAAGTCTTCTGAGATGTCAGAGTTCTGTTTGAGGCAAAGGGTGTGCAGTGTTCTGCAACAGGAGCCAATGCTCATACGTTCAAAATGTATAAAACAGATTTTCCTGCTGAATTTATAGCTGTGGCTGTCAAATGGGGAGTCACAGAAACGTGCTGACTTCATGAAATCAGGTTACATGATTGTTAATGAAGAAAAACATATAAAGGCATCCTCATGTCTTCATGCACACGATTCAGAGCCCCTTGCTAACAAACTTGCCAATCTGAGTAATTAGTAACCACACTTATCTTTTCCTTCCTTCTATTCAAATATGCACACCTGGGACACAACCACGTCCCAGGGACTTGTCCAAAATACAACTCACTGTTTCTGTAGAATAACAAGCCTGCATTTGGTGTGAAGGGATAAACCTGTCCAAATTGAAGTTGTGCTGGGCTACAAACAAAGGTTGCTGGCTCTGGAGGGGGTACCTTAACCACAAATTCCTGCATGTGCCATTTGGTGCACAATCAACAGGAAAAACCTCGACTAGACAGAGCCTGCTACCCCACATCCACAAGGTGCATGTGGAATAAATCTGTAGATACACTATGATTTTTGTCTGCACATTTTTCTTCCTTTTGATGTTCACAATACCTGCATTTCTACACCTTCACCAAATTACTGTGGCTGCACAGACTGCAGGTATTTCTGTCTTTACAAAAAGCATGCTGGTAACTAGCAGGGTTTTTCCACTATAGCTATAGTAACCTGATTAGGACTAGGAGTATGACATTTGTTTAACTGTTTTGCTTTAAGAGGAAGTACTGAGACAATAAAATTCTTATGCTTCAGGATACAGGGCTGCAAGGACAACATCCTCAGGCTTCTTTCTGTTTCAAAAACAGTCCAGTAACCACTCCTAGCATGGGAGAGAGGCTTTACAAGATAAGATTCCTGCAGGAGTTGTGTCCTCAAAGGGTTCAGTGCCGCCTTCAGATAAACCTCATTTGAGTAAATCTTACACAAGAGGGATTCCAGTCCTTCAGTACCGTAATGTGCTGCTGCAGGGTTGCGTTCCCTGAGGATTTCAAACTGCATACAAAACATGGTTCCAGTGCCAGGAGAGTAAATCTGTTTTGGGGAAAAGTGAGCAGGTAAGGTGGAGACAGAGGCACAGGACTGCTCCCAGATAGGAGGGCAAAGCTGGGAGCTGAGCTGTGACAGGTCTGCAAGAGAATAAACAGTAACCTCACAACTTGCCTATGTTTGGCTTTTTTTCTTAAACTCGTCAAACTACTTTGTTATAGAAGCTCATTGTTTAGTTAAATCTGCCAGAGCTGCAGTTCTACCTCAATGAGCACATAATATTAATCACTTTGAGTTCTTGAAACCTGATTTAAAAATACCACTGTACTCCTTGGCAAAGATACAGAAACCCTCACAAACACTCGTAGTGGGAGCCCCTTTTCCTTCTGCTGCCTACAAAACACAACATCATTTCCAGTACTAGCCGAATCTCAGTGGAATCTGCTGCTGAAAACTGAAGGGACTTGAAGGAGGTGAAATCTCCTCCCCCTGGTGCAGGAAATCTCCTCCTAGACGCCTTTGTTTTCTAACAGCCAGGAAAAGCACAGAGTACGAAGGAGGAAATCCATTTGTTGCTTTCAATACCCCAGTCTCAAGGACAGCTAAAAACTGGTACTTGTAGAAAAAAATGCATCTGTTTAGCAAACCAAGCTTCTTTAACACAACAAAAAAGTGAAATTTAAATTCCATCTGAATGCTTTGCACGTTTCTTGCTGTTGGCTCCAAGTTCCCGTAGTGCTTTGCTGGCTCCACAAGCCTGACCAGCCTGTAGCTGATGCAGCAGGAGCCCAGTTCAAAGCAAACAGGGGCTGGTCACAGGTCCTGTGCTCCCACATTAACCAACAGCGCCAGCTGGAGTCGTATCCGCAGGGAGCCTGGGCAGAGCTTTCCACTAGGAAGACTCTCCCAGTCAGATTCCCTTGGAGCCAAAAGGAGTTTTGCCAATCTCTTCAATCTCAACAGGAAAAAAAAAAAAGTGTTTATGACTAGAGGATACCGATAGATATTTGATATTTTCATGTCAAAAACATCTAGCACTGTAATTTGATTTGGACTCAAATGTCATTTCAGTTGTCTGGACTATTAGGACAAATGCTGTTAGGAGAGACCCCAAACTGGATATGGGGAGGATATGGTATGGATATATAACAGCAAAAGTCTGGATCATAAATGGAATTGGCTGAAAAGACAGCATAAAAAATACTTTTAAGTTCTAGTATTTGACTTCAATAATTTATTTTAAAAATCCAAGCAAACAAAAAACCCCAAGCCCTTCTGTAAAAGCAATGTTTTTAATGCAGAACTAAAGGAACTAAAGAATTTACAACATGAGGGATTTGGGTATTGAATTTTCACAGAACCTATTAAACTGATACCAAATTTATATCCATGGAGACAATGCAAGTGTATTTTTGCATGTGAGGGATGCCCTCATATTGAAATATGTCAGATCAGGATGCATTAAATCCTCGTGATGTTCATACAGCCCTACTTGCACCACACTAGCAAATGCTGTAGAGAAAAGAAAGTGCTCCTTAGCACAGTGAATATAGTGACATACCACAGCTGCAGACACATCATGGGTGAAAAATCCTGGCTTTTCCCTCTGCTGCAGCTCCAGGACTCGTACTCCAAGAGCGGCATCACTTGTCTCACCGGGGAGGAGATCGGAAATTCCATCCAAAACTTGGATCTCATCGAAAGCGAAGACAGAGAAGCTGATCCCTGCTGGCAAGTAAAGTGGCACCTGGGAAAGTTAATTAAAAAGGTATTTGGGGAGGAGTGTGCTTGGGGATGTTACAGCTGAAAGAATCCTAATACCAGAATAAAGGAGGCTGGGATTGTTTTATTGCAAGGCAATTGTCAGGCCACAGCTCCAGCTGCAGAGTGCTTGCACTGAAGCAAAAAAAAACCAAACAACCTATAAAAGTGGTTTCACTGCGTTCAGGAAATAATAAAGCAAAGACAATCAGCTTTTACTAAGCAAATTCGAGTGATGGGTTGGCTTGTCTGAAATACCTCAGGCTTAAGGGTTTCCACCTGACCATACCGATCATGGTACTATCAGAGCTGTCGCTGCCTCTTTGGAAATACAGGGAGACTGGGAAGAGAAAATGAGATTAAATGTAACACAGGGAGAGGTACAAAGGTGCCTAAGGAGTGGTCCAGTCATGAGCTGGGTGATATAGTGCTGGAGGAAAGAGCAAGTGAGCACACAGCATCGGGCACAGCACCTTCCCAGAGAGCACCTCCTGCGTGACTTACACACAATACACGTAATTTTGGCTACAGAGAACAAAGTCACTCTGGCTGAAAAATCACAGAGGCTAAAATCTTCTGGAATGGCTTTCAAAATCCCATCTCCAGCACATAAACAAGCTCATCCATAAAAATTCTCTCCTGGCTGAAATTTCCTGGCAGAAACAGATCTTGTGGTCCAAAACAGATTCTCTATTTGTGTTCAGAGATCTCAGCTCCTTTGGTGGAAGCTCTGCCAGTGAAGTCCCTGAACTTCTGCGTAGAGAAAGCATTGTTTTAGTTGGTGGATGTTTACACATCTAATATACCTTCTACCTCCCTGATTACTTAGGAAAAGGTAGCCTGGGTGCCAGAAGTAAGTTACAATTACGATAATAATACTACTAATAACAATAGCATAGATGGATAACTAGAAATGTGGCAGGACAAAACCCATCAATGAATGGCAGTAGACTTGGGCCTGAGCTCTTGAAAATGTTTTCCTATGTCTTTCATTACCTAGAAGATGTAAATGTAGAAATTCTTTATTACAACAAACTAACAGGTGCTTTTTTTTCCCTATTTGCTTGTTGATCAAATCCAGAATCCCTTTTATTCATGAGAAAAAAAGATGTGTCTTTTTGCTGCACCTATCAGCCCCAGCTGACAAGCTAATTCATTTTCTCTGTGTTTGTTGCCAGATGATGTCAAGAAGCTACGAGGAAAACATATCTGCAATCAACGGTATTATAAATAATTTTATTATCTGTGGTAGAAAGGAGCCGCTAGTGGCACTTGATGTGTAATGACTTGATTTTTTAAAAGTGCAGAAGACTGACTAAGATCTTGTAGTGGCATCAAGTCATCAAAAAATGTTTACTTATTACTAGAAGGTAAATTTTCAGGAGCCAGAAATGCAGTCAAGTGGTTACACTAAGGTAATTATCCAAGGTGGATGCAGAGGACTCAGCCTCTAGGTCTCAGTCCCATGTGTTACGGGGGACATTTAAAAAGCCCTCCCAGGATCCCAGCTCCTGGAACACGCAGCACAGAGCTGCAGAGGTGAGTTAAGGAATAGCTCTGCTGAAGCTCACACTAAAAATGCTGGGTGAAAGCATTACAACCTCCTAGTGGAGTACCATGGGTTATTTTGTCTGTTGATAACTTGAAGGCAGAGGGAGGAGAAAAAGAAGAACAAAGAGGCGCGTAAAGACATTTCAAGAGCGAGAGTGAAAGTGGAATTTGAGCCTTATTAGCCAATAATTAGCCATCAGTCTATGATTCAGTCAATTAAAAAAATGGCATACCTATTCCTCAAAATCAAGTCTGGTGGAACAGATGTGCTTTCTAATGTCCTTCCTTCTGATGCGGGGTTCCTTTTCTCACCTGCCCTCAGTTGAGAGGACTCTGACGCTGCCGCACACGGAGGGGCAGGCGCCGCGCGCTCCCACCCGCAGGATCGCGGCGCACCTGACGGGCAGCAGCAGCAGGAGGAGCGCCCTGTCCCCACGCAGTAAGGAAAAACCTCTAACAGCAGCTAAAGAGCACAGAAAGTGCTCTCTCGTTGCTAGCCTCACGCTTACAAACGCTTTTTAATGCTTGTATTGAGTTAGTAGCAGGAAACGAATCGTTTTGTCCTAGACATTGGGGTTTTTCCACTAATTCTCACCAAACGGAGAGAAAGCCCATTTCCTCTGGGTACTGCTCTAACTCTTTTGGAACCTTCATTGGGGGGAAAAAATGTAAATGTCCTTCTTCCTGGCGTTAAGTTTTCCTCTTTCCTTTCATTTCCTTCTGTCGGCTGTGTGAGTCCCAGCTGCTATGGTGACAGACCTATTAGAAATGTGAACCAGACAGGAGAGACTTGACATTCAGACCATGTTAATGAAGGGCTTGCTCGGGTTTCTGCAGCTTCAGAGGGTATCAGGCACTAGTGGATATTTTAATTTTGTTACTAAGTAAAAGCATGATTTTTTTTCTATTAGTTGGGAGCACAAAAATTAAAAATAAAGGCAGTTCATGTTAGTTCCCACATAAAGCTTACTTATGGACCATCAAATTGTTGTGAGAATGGACCTAATGAACTGCTGGGAAGAGCAGCTTTCCTCACTTCATTGTTAAAAACCACATTCCTCAGCTAACAGACACCTGGCTTCATTACCTGGTTTTTAAGTTAACATTTCTCTCTTTTTTTTTTTTTTCAAGTAAATCCCTTGCCCAGAAGAGGGGTTGGACACAAAATAAACAACTGGGAATCATCAAGGAAAGGCCACTCCTTCCTTTACAATGTGGAGCTGAGAAATGGCGAGTTAGTGATACCCCAGACGGGCTTTTATTACATCTACTCACAAATCTACTTCCGCTTCCGTGAAAACGAGAATGAGGACTCAGATTTGTTGGGACAAATCAGGAACCCCAAACAGCTTGTCCAGTATGTTTACAAACTGACTAATTACCCTGAGCCCATTTTGCTCATGAAAAGCGCAAGGACAAGCTGCTGGTCTAAAAAGGCAGAATATGGACTTTATTCCATCTATCAAGGTGGTGTGTTTCAGCTGAAGAGAGAGGACAGAATTTTTGTCTCTGTCAGCAACAGTGACATAGTTGACATGGACAAAGAAGCAAGTTTTTTTGGAGCCTTTATGATTGGTTAGAACATGAAAATCATGATCTCAAACGGCCTGGTTTTTCTAGTCAGGGACAGCTTAAATTCCTAGAAAATAGGGGATAGCAAGCAAAAGCTGTATCGATACCAACCAGAGCAGACTGCCCTTTCTCAGCTCACCCACCGCGAGGTCCGACCGTGCCGAGTCTAGTCCCAGCAGCCAGGAAGGGCAGCAGCAGCTGGCTGTGCGTGGCAATGCTGTGTGCAGGCACAGGCAGCCAGGCTGGGCATGTGTGAGGGATTCACACCTCTCAGGTGACACCTGTGGCCAGAACCCCGGGCAGGTGAGCGCTCACCAGCAGCTGAGAAGCTCCAGGCTGGCTCAGCTGTGGCACGAGGGATGGCAGATGCTCCAGGTCTGGTTACTCAAGGCTCAGACTGGATATCAAATTTTATTTGTGGTCTCCATTGGGACCCTGTCTCGAATATGTCAGCTCCTGTACGGAGCCTTTGTGCATCCTGTTCCCCAAGTGCCCGTGGAATTTCTCCAGAAGTTTTCTGAGCAGGAGTTTTGCAGAAGCTGCACGTCTTCATCTCGTCTAACAAAGCACTTAAGCACCTAATTAATTTTAAGCACATGAACAGTCTGACTACGTCAGGGTATCCACAAGCTTGAAATTAAGT
The DNA here is from genome assembly GCA_013399875.1 of Gymnorhina tibicen. NCBI lineage: Eukaryota > Metazoa > Chordata > Aves > Passeriformes > Artamidae > Gymnorhina > Gymnorhina tibicen. Next base: position 1,117,878 of record VXAZ01007116.1, on the reverse strand, counting down.
ACATGCTTAAGAATTCTCCAGGATCGTGTCTTGAGTAAACACAATCGTCTTGTTCGGGATATTGTACATAAGAACAGCTGCTGGAAGCTGCTGGAATGCCACTAAAGAGCTTTTGAAATCAATCTGTGTTTTGATCAACATTTTATAACACTGCCTATTTACTTAATTACTGTGCTGCAGACATCTCACCAGGCTCCCAGTAACTTCAGTAATGCAGTTGCTGTTACACTTGTTGAGAGGGTTAGGGTTAGGGTTCTGCCTAGGGTTAGGGTTGAGAAAACCACAAAGCCCAGAGCTCCAGGGACACTGCTGCTCCAAAAGGCATGCCAAGGCCATCGTGGCACTGCCCCAACATTGCTCCCTCCACACCTTTCTACTTGGCAACAAGCCAGTCACTGCTTACTACTCTGCCTAGGGTTACGGTTGAGAAAACCACAAAGCCCAGAGCTCCAGGGACACTGCTGCTGCAAAAGGCATGCCAAGGCCATTGTGGCACTGCCCCAACATTGCTCCTTCCACACCTTTCTACCCTGAAAAAAACCAGTCACTCTTTTCTACTCTGCCTAGGGTTAGGGTTGAGAAAACCGCAAAGCCCAGAGCTCCAGGGACACTGCCCTTGCAAAAGGCATGCCAAGGCCATTGTGGCACCATGCCAACCTTGCTCCCTCCACACCTCTGTCCCTTGCAACAAGCCATGCGAGCTAGAACTGGATCCAGAAGAAAAAAAAAAAAGGTGGGTTTATGTAAATACTGAATTCTTTGAGAAATTTACAGCAAGTTAGGCATGACAAGATTCTTCCATGTTTATTTGTACTGGTCTGTGTTTGGTAGGATGTAATGTAGAATAACACACCCCAATGACTAACATTTTAAGGAAAACAGGCATAACTATCTGTACTTACAAAAATGTTGCTTATTTAGGTAATGCTGTAATTATTTGATTTTATTTTTAGGAATGGGCAGAAAATTTTCATAATTTGTTTTGTAAAAGACATTTTTTTAAAAAAATGAACTGTATATTTTTGAACTCTACGAAAATTACTATTTTGTATTAGAGGGATTTGAAAGTTTAGACTGTATGGGCTCAAAGCACAGCAAAATCAGGTAAGTGTAAATCAGCATATCTGTAGCATTGTCAGTGGAGGAATAGGAAATTGGACCATGAATTCATTTCGCCCAGATTCAGGGAAAACAGTGGGGAAGGTGAAAAAACAAATATATGAGGGAAAGGAAGCCAGTTCTGCAAATGTTCCTTTACATCAAGAGAGGGATGGCAGGAGAAAGTCTGGCCGTCTGTTTTTTGAATACGCTGGGGTTGCCGTGGGAACCCTCCCATTCACCTGCACGTTGTGGTAATTAAATCACTGAGCAGCCCCTGCACAGGGGCCTCACCAGCAAACAGGCATCGGTCATGTCCCTGCCCAGCTAGCAAGAGGGGATTAATGGACACGAGCCCCTGGGTTTATCTGGCCATTCAGACAAGCAGGTATGTTGGCTCACTTAAATCCCCGTGTTGGAGCAGCAAGAGAAGAATTTCAGGAATACCCTTCTTTTGGCAGGTTAGGGCAAAGAAACACACCAGTGTAAGCTGAAAACAATGAGTTTTAACTTCTGCCTGCTGTTCAACAGTGTCACACACGCTGTTTGCAGTGGCAATCAAATACGTGAAATTCTTCACCATTTACTGGAACACTTTGGTGTGCCTCCTTCTCAAATCATCTGTTTTGACAGAGAACAGAAAACATGTCTACAGTTTTCTTTTTAATTCAGAAATTTTCTCCCTGCCAGAAAAGGCTGGAGAACAGAGCCATTCCCTACATACCTGTATGTCTGTTATCTTGAAGAAATTACTTTTGTGGGTTCTCCTTGTAAATGGGCTTGGTGATTTCAACACAGGACTGGCCCGTGTTATCAGGTTTGGTCTCTGCATGCAGAGCATATTGCAACAGGAATCACACCAAATACGAATTTTCTGAGTGATCTGAAGGCATGTTTGCCAGATGTTATCTTGGGGGAAGATTATCAAGGGATACTGGACAAGACACCATTGAAGAAGAATGGAAAAATGGAGCAGGTTCTGTTTGTGCTGTGTCCTGACTCACACTTTTCATCTCACTTTATGCAGAATGACATATGTAGCAAATTTTTATAGGTTGTATTAACATGTGAATATTGTAAATTTTTCTACATGCCTTTTATATAAAACATTTTTACTAAATAGTTTTTAGTCTCGCAGTGATTATTGGTGTCATCCTATGGCTCCCATAACAAGCCTGTCTTAAATAATTTCCCTGACATTGACTGGTATCAGATATAATCCACTAAATGCCAGAAATGGTTGCAATGCAAAGGACAAAATACAAGCCATTGAGCAATGCCATACTGTGTAATTCGTGTAACAGACTTCCAGATCCCAGTTGGTGAACAGCATCTGGAAGCAGTAGGCTGAAGAAATCCCTGAAAATGATCTTGTGACCAGAGGACAAAATTCTGAGCATTTCCCTTTAGGTACTTCTCATGTTTCTGAGCTTTAGCAATTATTTAAGCACTGGGAACTCTTCTTTAGTAGCAAAACATCTGATCTTTACCCATTAGCAAATTACAGAAGATGTTTGTTCAGCCTGGAGAAGAGAAGGCTCTGGGAGACCTTATAGCATCTTCCAGGATCTAAAGAGGCTCCAAGAGAGCTGGAAAGGGACTTTTCAAAAGGGCACAGAATGACAGGACAAAGGGGAATGGACTCACACTGCCAGAGGTCAGGGTTAGCTGGGATACAGGGAAGGAATTCCTCCCTGGGAGGGTGGGGAGGCCCTGGCACAGGGTGCCCAGAGAAGCTGTGGCTGCCCCATCCCTAGCAGTGTCCAAGGCCAGGTTGGATGGGGCTTGGAGCAACCTGGGATAGTGGAAGGTGTCCCTGCCCATGGCAGGGAGGTGGAACCACTGCACCAAGGGATCATGTTCTCTCAGAAGTTGGGGATTGAGTCTGAGGAAGAGGGACACGATGCCCAGGTGTGACCCAGTGACACAGTGAGCTCAAGCACGGCCAAAAGCTGAGTCTAAACCGGCTACCTCTGAATTAGTGACCTCAGAGCACAGCTTTGATTAATAAACTAGCAGTGTTTTGAAGTCTGCTTGCAGGTATTACTGCCATATAAACAACTGTGAAGTCATTTGAGCCCATTCTGGGTTTTACATTATTCAGCTGGATTACTGCTATTCCATCAGCACTCCTCAGTGATGAGAGTTGCTAAACCATAACCTTTGAAAGCATACACCAGGTGCTACCTTCTGCTCTAAACCACATTTATAACAGCAGTCAAAACACCTTCTGTCCCTGGATATAATAAAAAAAAACCTGAATGCTTTTCTCTGAGTTGCTGGAGGTGCATAATTTTAAAATTAATCTCTGCCTTGAAGTATGTTTTCCAGTTTCTTCTACTCTCCACAATAAGCACGTAATCATTGTAGATTCAAAGCCTTCAGATATTTCCATGACAACAAACAATGATATAAACAAGAATTAGAACTTTACTGGATGAGAAGAAGATGGAAAGAATGGAACACGGGAGAGAGATCTCAAAACTCCACAAATAGAAGCTCTTCTACCTCATCTCCAGTGCTCAAGGCAGTTTTGAAGCTACTGAAGAGAAACACTAGTAATTTAAGAGTTCCATGAAAGGTTAATGTCCAGCATAATGTGTTTTTAAAACTATCTTTTTAATATCTGGTTTGCTCATACATCCAGCGAGTGGATAAAACTGAACAAAAAATACTTAACTTCAGCCCCTTTCACTGCAGTAAGACCAATGACTTCACTCTTGTCTTGTTTGCAACATGAAAATAATGTTCTTGCGACTGAGGGCTAGCAGACAACTTTTGGGAGCCTAGAGCTGTCTTCTCTCACAGCTCTTACCTCTTCTATCACCACTATCTGCACCACTGTCCTTTTGCATATGCAAAGCAGAAGCAGGAATCCGTTATCGTGCAGTGTTTGTGGGATGACAAATACTTACATCCCATCCAAATCTGGCCTGCAATTGCCAAAGAAATCAGAAAGAATCAGAAAATTAAAGCTGCTTTTCTGCTCTCTCAACTCATGTTTTTTTCTGGCTCTGACCCAGCCCCGTGCAGGAAAAGCAGCCAGAGGAGCCCTTGACTTATGATACTCTTTTAAGAAGGAGATCAGTGTTGCTGGATTTGAAGTACAACTGCCAGTTCTGATCCAACTGGCTCACAGCACATCAAACTCCCAAGGAATTCAGTGTTAAATCGTTTCACTGCAAGCTCAGGTTGCCTGGAGTGTACAGATCTGGAGTGCTAACTCACTGTTGGGTACTTGATTTTGGTATACACACCACAATGCAGTTACTATCCTAGAAAGGAATAAATTATTTTCCTGGGGTGGGGGGAAGCTTTTATCTCTCTGGGGAAAAGGAAATGGTCACTTTTGACAAGATACAGCTCAGCAGAACCCGGAAGAATTTCATGAGAATGAAGGATTCTCTCAACATAGAAAGTCACATTTATAGCTTCAGACCATTTTCTCTGGCAAATATCAACATCCTGCAGCTAACACCACTGGTCTGAGAATTTATTAGGGAAAAGAAATTTTTAAAAAGAGTGAAGTAATTCCTTATAATAATGCAAAGTATTTGGCAGCCTAACCACAGAGGCAGTTGCCATCTCCTCCATATTATAAAGCAATGTCATGAAAATTAGATTGGGGACACAATTCTAATAAGATATAACTGTATCTTAGGGGCATAAAGCCCGTGATTTTTATTCAGAAACATACAACACAACTGTACAGGCAGCTGGATAGACAAAATGAGATGTACATTAGGCTCTTCCTCCTTTTCAAATGCAATTAATGTGAAGCCATCCCTCATAAAATTTAGCAACTGTTGAGTAACTTGCTGCAAAACTGTCTCACAGTTCATGAGCAGGAATGAGAATACTGATTCCAGTGAAACTGCAAAAATATATCATCCAAATTAGGATATGGACAAGGCACTAAGGCTAATGCTTGCATGATTACAGAAGGCAAAAATTACAGAAAACAGGCATATTCAGAGCAACTCAGCACTGTCACACCATGCTCGTGCTCTATCTACCCTTCAACAAAGCCCTGCAGCCGTGAAATGGGAATGGCAGCGGTGGAGTGCACCCAGGGAAGCAGCATAAACCTGCTTCCCTGCTGAGCTGGATGGAGCTTGGAGCAGCCCAGGCTAGTGGAAGGTGTTCCACAGCAGGGGGTGGGAATGACATGAGCTTTAAGATCCCTCCCAGTCCAAACCATTCCCTGATTCTATGGATAAACTAGATGCCAACATGGAATCAGAGCACTGGTTGCCCCCTGAAATATGGGGTACAGGAGATCCAGCCCCTCTAGATAGACAGGAGTGAAGAAAGATTGTGCTGCAGCACACATACCCTTACAATTTGTGGGGACAAGCTGGAAAGGTGGAGAAATACACCCTATACAGACATGTGGGAAGTTACTTTACTGCCCCTCATCTCACCTTGTTCTGCTTACATCTTATTTCTTCTTGGGTACAACATTATCCTTTAGTACAACAGGAGTCTGCAGCTGGGGAAGCACGGTTCTGTCTGTGCCTGCAAAGGGCAGAGCAGAGGACAGCAGTAACACGCTGAATCGAAATTTAATTGCAGGTAAATCATGTAGAAGTGGATGACTGCTGCAGCTTCACTGAACTGGAGCCTGGCCGGGCTCCTGCCAGCATCCAAGGGCAGAGCAAAGATACGGAGCGAGGAGGCAGCGATCGCACCCTTGGCTGCGGGACCGGCCGCTTTTGCTGGGGCGACGTGTGCGGGGACAGAGAGCTGACAGCGCCGGCCGGGGAAGGGACCCTGCTCCGGGAGCACGGACAGGCGGCACCGCACCCGGGGACGGCACCGGGGCTCCGGGAGCACCGAGCGGCGGCTCCCGCACCTGCCCAAGCGGGCGGGCGGCGGGGCAGGGAGAAGGAGCGGACCCGGCCCGGGCTGAGCGGTGC
>VXAZ01007116.1:910629-1111812 GCA_013399875.1 Gymnorhina tibicen | reverse complement strand
CGGGGCCGGGCCGCGCCGCGCCGGGCGGGGATGCGCAGCCCGCGGCGCCAGGATGCGGGAGGGGAGCGCGGGCGGCCGCGGCGCGGAGAACCGGACGGGCGCCGAGCCCCCGCTGCACCTGTTCCCCGTGCCCGTACTCACCGGCATCACCGTCGCCTGCGTTCTGCTCTTCGTCATCGGGATCATCGGCAACCTCATGACCATGCTGGTGGTGTCGCGGTTCCGGGACATGAGGACCACCACCAACTTGTACCTGTCCAGCATGGCCTTTTCCGACCTGCTCATCTTCCTCTGCATGCCCCTGGACCTCTTCCGCCTCTGGCAGTACCGGCCCTGGAACTTTGGGGACCTCCTCTGCAAGCTCTTCCAATTCATCAGCGAGAGCTGCACCTACTCCACCATCCTCAACATCACGGCGCTCAGCGTGGAGCGGTACGTCGCCATCTGCTTCCCCCTGCGAGCTAAAGTCATCATCACCAAGGGGAAGGTCAAGCTGGTCATCCTCTTCCTCTGGGCCATCTCCTTCATCAGCGCCGGCCCCATCTTCATCCTGGTGGGGGTCGAGCACGAAAACGGCACGAACCCCCTGAGCACCAACGAGTGCCGAGCCACTGAGTACGCCATCCGCTCGGGGCTGCTCACCATCATGGTCTGGACCTCCAGCATCTTCTTTTTCCTGCCTGTGTTTTGCCTGACCGTGCTCTACAGCCTCATTGGGAGGAAGCTCTGGAGGAGGAAGAGAAAGAACATCGGTCCAAACACTGTCATCAGGGATAAGAACAACAAGCAAACTGTGAAAATGTTAGGTACGGGTCCTCTTGCTCTATTTTTCTAAAAGGATGTGTGTGCTCGTGTGTGTGTGTGTGTGAGAGAGAGAAAAAGACCGGGAGCTCTCTGATAGTTTACTATAGTTGCTTCCAAAGGAAAGCATTTATGGAAAATGTTTCATACAAAGGGCTAAACCTCAAGGTATCTGTAGAATAACTCTCCTCCTCCCTTAGATTTATTTCTAACTGGGGACTCCTAAACAGTTAAACAAACATTAATAACAATCCCTGACAAGGACAAATACTACAGTTATAATTAGCTTGTGCCCTGGAGATTTTTGAGCATTTTTGCTCTTTGGTTGTGGATACCAATGTTATTTACAGAAGAATAGTTTATTTGATTTTTAAACAAAACTAAACCCTTCTCAAGCCATGAAGTTGAGCTGCACACTACAGCCATGCAGGCAGGGCATGACGTGCACTTAAGATTCATAGGAAAAGAGTATCAAGGTTTTAGCAAAATGGGGTTATTTCCTACCATGGCTGTGTCAGCTTATAAAAATTAATCTGCATTTTTATACTAGCAAAACACCAGGATATGCTGAACCAGGAGCACTGTGTCTGCTTTGAGGTCTGTGATGCTGTGAAATCTCACAGACTGTAACAAAACAGGATCAGGACAACAGACATTGTCATTCCTAACTTTGTATATTGACACTGCTGAATGCTTTAAACAACACTTGTGGCTGGCACATGGAAACACAAGTTTTATCATACTGAGCCAGTGCATGTGGTGGCAGTTTTATACACAAACGCAAAAAGTTTTCCTGCATGCAGTTTTAGTGTTTGAAAACTGCAGAATCCTGCTGCTGCGTACTTTTACCCAAGCCAAAAGTCCTCTGCAGTGCAAGTCCTCCCGTGGATTTTGGTGGGGGACAAGATGCCCTGCAGGAAGAAGCTTTCACAGGCTCCTTTCAGCAGGGTTGAAGTGGTGGGCTAATGAGGCAGACAAGAGGTGGCAGTGAGTCTAAGTACCTTAATTATCAAATAGGAGCCTATCTGATCTTCTTGTTCATGTCCTGATTTATTACTATGCAACAGCAGGAAAAATAATAAAACCCACAGCATTCTTTATGCTCTTTCAGCTCCGTTTTATGATCAATAGAATTACTTCAGTCTGATGAGTGTGACCTTGGAAGTAATTAATTGTTTACACTTCCAGAGGTTCAGGATTATGAACTCCCACTGACTATAAGTAAATTACATATATTACTACCATGTTCATATTTCCATATGCTTAACTGTAAAGAATTTTGAAATAAAATTTATTTCTGCCCTGAAGTATTGCCACAAGCATTGCAATATTTCAGGCACTATTTTTCCTTTTAGAAGGTCTGAGAACAGCCAGGCAGTGGAAGACACTCCTCTGACAGAGACCCAATATTCCTTAAATGATAACAGTCTGATGCCTGATGGAAAGAAGTTAGTGAGGGCTCAGTGGCAGCAGATGCTCAATGCAGTCTGGTCTCACTGGTGGTAATGTTCTGCTTAAAATTTAGAAGGCACTTCCTGAGACTTTATCAAGTCATGGAACATGAAGTAAATGGGATTAGCATCAGCAGTTCTTTTAACTGAAAAAACAGGTTATGCTTCTGGGTCCAAAATTAAACACCTAAATACATAGCCTGACTTGCAAAGGAGCTATCACACCCCATTCCTATTGAAATCTATGGGATTCGGCAAGCATGAAGATCAAACTGTCAAAAGCCTGGCTAGGGATATTGCATGCCTACATGTGCTTAAAATTCTAGTCACAATAGACTGTGCTTAAAACTCTGTTCATTGTGACCATCATGGTAATATTCGTTACATGGATTCAAATCCCCACGTGAGCTAGGAAATCATCTGAATTATGCAATGAAGATAGTGAGGGAAAACTGGGAGTGGTTGGCTCAAGAAGATGCAGAGCTGGAAAACCTACTCTGAACCTCAAGCTCTGTGCTTTCCAGTCCACCACAGGTCTTGCATAAGCATCCTTTTAAACTTGGGAATGCTGGTGCAGAATTTTTGGGGAAAGATAACTATAACCATTCCTCTCAGCAATTTGAATTTTTTTTCTTCTGAGACATGATATGAGGATATGAGGATTGCTAACACAAGAGAACACCAGGGCCAGGTTGGACTGGACTTTGAGCTACCTGGTCTCATGTAAGGTGTCTCTGCTCATGGCAGGGGGCTTGGAAAAAGATCTTCTTTAAGTTCCCTTCCAACCCAAACCATTCTGTGATTCCATGAACAGATTAACTGTAAAAATTGCTTAAGAATGTCAGAAACCCTTGCTCAAGTTTTCTGGTTTTTCTCTGTAGTATATTAATAGATACACTCAGAGCAATATGAAAAATAATAAAGGTCAAAGGCAGACAGGAAATGAATAGAGACAGTTTCCCTTTCTCTCAGATGAAAATTCCAATGGGCCACTGTTCAGAGATACACACATTTCTATTATTCTCCAGACATGGTGTTTACAGGTAAATGCAACCACAGTAGTAATACAATATTACAGATATTCTGTATAACTAGAATTATGCAGTTATATATTATACATTTAGTTTTACTCTTCTTGGGAGTAACTCATGTTCCAAAAAATGGACAAACTGGAGGGGTGCACCACTCTCCTCTTCTTACCTTGGCATATGTGCTCTACAAGTCCCTGTTCTGTGTTTTATTTTGGGGCCTTTGCCTTAAACAATTTTGCTTTTTGTCTTAAATAATTTTGCTTCCCAGTGATTACATTCTTCATCATAAACAGCAGTGTTGAGTCTATCGCATTTAATTTATTTCTTTTAAACACTGTGGATAATAGATGCTTATACTTTTTTTGTCACCATTTGGATTCTTTAACGCTCTCTTGATGCAAACATAAGTTTTATAGGTCAGAAGTTTGCTACACCAGATTAGTTGGGCAATATTCAGGCAGCCTGTTTAGATATGATCCAAGTGTATTAAGGATCACATATCTACCCTCAGAGAATGTACTGAAACACAACTGAAAGCTTAGGGGAGGCATTTTCACACTTTGTGATTAATTTGCTAAAGGAGCAGAGCTGCAAAACAGAATGTTAATCACCTGTATGTTGATACTCACACTTTAACACGCTTTCTCCCGCTGTTTTTATTTTAGTTGTGGTGGTATTTGCGTTCATACTCTGCTGGTTGCCTTTTCACGTAGGACGGTACTTATTTTCCAAATCCTTCGAAGCCGGATCCCTGGAGATAGCAGTGATCAGCCAGTACTGCAACCTGGTGTCCTTTGTCCTCTTCTACCTTAGCGCAGCCATCAACCCCATCCTCTACAACATCATGTCGAGGAAGTACCGCGTGGCCGCCTGCCGCCTGTTCGGACTCAGAGCCCTGCCCAAGAAGAGCCTGTCCAGCAGCAAGCAGGGCAGCTCCCGCGGGTGGACAGAGCCCAGCGTTACCACATGACACCGGGAGCCCGGGGCGGCGCTCGCCGAGTCTCCCAGAAAGCCATAACGGGAGGGGAAGAGGGCAAGGAGCGGGAATCGAAACGCCGGAGGCGGTGCTTGGGCCATCGCCCGCGTGGGCTGAGAGGTGCCACGCGGGCGGTGAAAGATTTGAGGGGAGCAGTCTGGAGTTGGGGACTGTGAAAGGAGAGACACGCGGTCACAGAATTCGGCAAGGCTCCAAGTGTTATTTTCGCGCTGCTTTCGCCCGTGTGATTTTTTGACGCTGACTTTAGCCCAGACCTAGGCCGTGCTGTCCTGACCAGGCAAACGTGGCCCACTTCACTCCAGAGTTTGTACGACTTTGGCTGCGGCCAATTCGAGCTGAATTTTTCCAGAGTTAGCTTTAGTTTTGCTAAGAATTTTGCTGGCATCTAACCAGACCCTAGAGAGAGAAAACGGAATTGCCTTTTTGGAGTAGTAAACAGGAAATTTGATACACTTTTCATAATACCAATTTTTAAGTAAGCTCACGTTTTTTCTCTGAGTAAGGAAAATGATTTCTTAAAAAAAGAAAAAAAGAGATATAAAATGGATGATTTTTAAACATGCTAAAAATAAATAACCTTCATGTCACATCCAAGTAGAAAGGAAACAAAAAAAATGCCTTCATAGAAGTGGCTTAGAACATGACTGTACTGAAATATTTTTTTAAAATATATATCAGTGGGACAAGGACAGTGCTGACTTCAGGCCTGCAGTGATGCTATAAAAATGTGGAATGCAATCACCCACCAAAGTCTCTTTTTTTTTTTTACTAGCTAAATCATCTGTACTTGTTCTGTTCAGTTTGACTGTGAATGACTTGATGTGTTTGAACTCGGAAGCTTTTAATTGTTTCAATATTTGTAACGACTCTGTGGCTACCTGTCCCTAGCTGCACCCCACTGCACCCCAAAGCTTGCTGAGGACGGGTATCTTGCCTGTTAAACCCCCATGTTTAAAGTCTGTTCCCAGTGCCACATCCCCCTGTAAAGCCTGGTGTGCAGTTGTGCTCGTTTGCTGCAGTATTGAATTGAGAACATTTTGCATTTTTTAACCACCGTGACCTGAGAAAGTAATAGAAAAATCTGCATTAAAGGACACGGGCAGACACATTCTCATACTTGATTCATAAACCCCTTAAATTAGATTTTTGTACCTCAAGTGTGCCATTTCAAGGCAAACCAGGAAATGTTCCATCCCCTGTGCTAATGAACATGGCTTTTATTGTCTCACCAACACGTGGGTTTTGTGGCCCACAGAGCTGACAGCTTTGGAGCGTGCATGTGTGATAGCAGCTTGCTGTTCACTTGGTTCTAGTGTCCAACCCCAGCTGGTGCACAGCCCTTTCTCCCTGATGAATTTTAATTCTCCCTGATGAATTGTGTGTTAGCAGAACTCTCCTGCCTTCAACCCCCCACTCACACTGATGGGCCACTTTCCCCTGGTACACTTTCAGCTGCTCAGGTTGGACTCACAAGAGAAATTGGCCTCTTCTGTGTATTCAGTGTCTTTTCTCTCACCTTTTCTGGGGCCATGGGCTGGTTGCTGCTCCTTGCTGGCACCTGAGCCTGTCCCCTCCCCACTCCAGGAGTGCAGGATTTATGTGCAAACACCCACTCTGAGGTACTGCAGCACTGCAGGACCATCTCCTGCTTCACCTCCACCCACATCCACCTCGCTGTTCTCTCACTCACTGACTGACAAGCAGGTCTGGTGGCAGATGTCATGCAACTCAGGGAAACAAGACATTTGGGAACCACGGAGAAAGGGTGAGATGTGAGCTCACTAACAACCTGTCTGTGTAAACGAACCCATCGCACACACCCAGCGTCACATTGGTGTTTCAAACCTGTGTCTGTGCTGTTAGATGTGAACAGAAAAAGAAATAAAGTGATGAGACCCTTTATAACCCTGTGGCTCTGTGGTGATGGATGGGATTCACGCAACTGGATTTAAATTTATCTGAATTTTTTTTTCCTATTTATATTTTGATTTTGTCCCCCAAACCCGTATAACTAACTTGATTAGGCTATTTTGTTTAACCAGAGTAACTGCAACATTAAAGCCCCGTGTAGACACATTTGTGCATGCAAACTACAAAAATACTAATAATTTCATTTAGCCTAAACATTTCATCAGGAGAAAATGTGAATTTTGGCTCTACCAACACTGTAAAATTTCCAGTTTTGTGCACAGAATGAAATTTAAAACATTTGAGCTGGGGTCATAAAAGTCAGAAAGAAAAGGACTGGCTGCTCCTTGGGAGGATGGACAGAACTTCTTCCTTCCTTCTAACTGAGGAGATGGACTCATTTCTGCAAGTCCTTGGACAAATCCAGCAAAATAAACAGGTTTTTATTAAAGAAAAGTAGCCACCTTCATAGGACTCTTGCACAAGCAGGAAAATACTTCATATCTAGCAGGGAACACAAACACTTAACACACTGTAGCTGTCACTTCACCAGCCATTAGTTTTGCTGCCCTCAGCACCAAAACTTTTCTCTATGGATTTTCTAAAGCCAGTGGGGTCACACCAGCACGTGCTGACTGCAGATGGTGAATAGGAACTGCTGCTTCAGACTGGTGCATAACGAACTGCTTTTATACGCAAAGCAGGAAATAAAACCACCTCAAAACCTGGATAGCCCTCACTTTTGCATCATAATATCAACTTCAGTCTGATGCCTCCAAAAAGATACACAGCACCCCGCCCGCACTGATGGATGAATCCAGCACTGCTTGTCTTGAGAGTTATTCAGAGAATCACAGAACATAAGAGGGACCTTAAAGACCATCTAGTCCCAACCCTCTGCCATCAGAGAGATCAGATGCTAGATCAGATTGCCCAGGGCCCCATCCAACCTGACCTTGCCCAAGTGGTAAGAAATAACTCAAATGGCAAAAAAAAATGTGAGCAAGATTTGAAGAGCATTTTTTACCTAAGAACGGTGAAGTCAGTCCAAGGTAGGCATCATCCATCTGTCTCGGGTGGGAACAAGGGGCAAGGCTCCTCCTGCCTTGTCTCTGGCAGGACGTACAGGGCAGAGAGGATGCTGCAGGTGCAGAGGGCAGTGGCAAACAACCTGTGCTGGCAGAGGGATGCTGGCACGGTCTCATCGCCTGCCTCACCCACCGGAGCCGCTCCACGTTCTCAGCCTGGCCTGTCCTGGCAAACACTTCCCAGCAGAGACAAAGCCTTTCCCCTCTGCTTCCCAGGGCACTTCTGCAGCACCTCATGTTCCTGGCAGCTTCTCCCCAAAGACATCCTGTTTTGGGTCTGGACGTGGCTTTTGAGATCCATTTTTCATGGGGGGAAGATGAGAGTCCTTGCAGGCACTGGGCTGTCCCCTGGCATGGCAGACAGGGCAGCTCCACAGGAAGAGTTTTTTCAGGCTGTTGAACCTTTCAGATTTTGGAAACTCTTCCCTGTGCGAACAAACCTTGCCAGTTCTAACTGAAAAAAAAAGGTGTAGAGACTTTAAGAGTCAAAATTTTGCTGTGTTCTTACTGACTTGAATGTGAGCAGCCCATAGAGAAAATAACTGAAAGTTCATTCATTAAACAGTCCCAGTATTAAAAGCTTTTCTACCTCTACATTTTATATCACAGCTTCACAAATAAACAAGAACAATTTGGCTGCATTTTCTTTCTTGGCAGTGTGTTAAATTGGTGATGAATTAAGTCAAAAGGACTTTACCAGAAAGCTTGACTCATTTTAGAAAAGTACCTTTGATGGAGGCACGCAAAGGCAGAAAATCACGCCCTATTGTATTTCTTGCCAAAATAAAATACACTGGAAAACCAGCACTTCCTTGCCAAAATTTGAATTGATAGATATTCAGCAGTTATGTAAGTTTGTGTCAAATTATATTTGAATAAGCCCTATTAAAATCAGTTTTGAGATACCTAAACACCCAGGAGAGTCCCCTCTCCGTCATGGATCTGCTGGTTTTAGGGTGCTGCTGCTCTGAGCCCAGTGGATGCTTCTGGATGGGCTTCCATAGAGCTTGTATCTTTCGCAAAAATCCCGTGGCTTCGAAGAGCTAAATTACATCTTGAGAAGTAAATTCATATTTGGAATAAAAAAATCTGTTTAACTCATCTCCCAGGGATGCCCCTGCTGTTACTTCTCCACACCCTGAACCACCCTCCTCACCCCCCAGCTGAAAGCACCTTAACTACATTTTACCCTCACAACTCCCAATAAAAAGTACCAGCCCTTTTTTACAAAAATGAAATCGAAGCCCTTGGCATTTTAACCCCTTGCTCAAACCCTACCGTCCCACGGTGATGGGGTGTGGATCCGCTTGCACTCTCTGGATGTCATTCCTGGGCTGTGGGCTGGGTCTGGCAGCTCCCAGCATCAGTTTTCTGTTCCTGAGCTGGGCTGCCAGAGTGTTCAGCACAGTAGCCCATGAAAAACTATTTGGGAAACAAGCAACCTCTGGCTGACACTGCAGAGACACCGCGTACTCCACTTCCCCAGCGCTGGCTCTGCATCCCCACTGTCCACGGTGAACCTACACCTGCAGCGGGGTTTGTCTCTGCACAGGAACCCTTGCACCAGGCGCTGGGCCTGCATACACACAGGAGCTTCCCAGAAAATCCTCAGGATGAGCCAGCAGGTACAGTTGCAGGAGCTGGATGCCCCGGGGCCCCCCGGCAGTTTGCACTGTCTGACACCGCTTGGTGCCAGGCGCAGGCAGCTGCAGTCACACCCTGGCCGGCGTGATGCCGGCAGCACCTGGGCAGCTGGGAGCTCATACGGTGTTAATGGGAAATCTCTGCTCGCTTGGGCAAGTCCATCATTCACTGAGGGCAGTGATACACATGGGCAAGTCCATCATTCACTGAGGGCAGCGATACGCACCCCCCTTCAGCCATCTCCTCCTGTCAGGCATCCCCACCTGATGGACCACCCGGACCCCTTCCCAGCTCCGCAGAAACCTCACAGGAGCAAAACAGTTTCCCCACACAGGCGTGCTTGCCGATGGCTTTTCCCTCTGAAATGAGTTCTGGTGAGAGACAGGTAAAACCCACCGGGGTTTGGCTTCACGTCCCACGTCCCTGGCCAAACTTTTGCCCAAAGCACTTGTTAGATGATGGGGCCCAGCTGTGCCAGCTCTGTCAGATCATGAAACCACAACCCTGCCTACTCCTGTTTAGGGAAAAAAAACAGAAAAGCAAATCTTACATCAGGATTTGCCTCTTATCTCTAAATTGTGATTATGCAAGTACAGCAGAGAAAAGGAAAATTTAATCCATCTTGTATTAACACAGGCTAACAGGTTTCTGCAGTCACTTGCTGTCAAGCCTTTGTCTGGCTGTGATTCCAAAACAATACAGCACATTAGCATTATCCAGTGTAACTAACACACTTCGTGGGTCTTTAGCAGGCTTCCTCAGTGCTTTTTCCAGCAGAAAGGTCTCCATTCCCTTCCAAGGCCAGTGACTTATGGTCCCTTCCCATCTCAGCTGTGGATGGGCACATGCCATGACTTTTCCCTTAAGACCAAAATTCAGAGCCTCTCATTGACCAAATTACCTGGATCAAAACAAAAAGCACCTCCGCTTCATCTTGGGGCTGACCTGGTGATGCTGCGTGCTCGTTTCTCTGAGCCCTGCAAACACACTGACCTGGTTCTGCTGAGCGAGAGGAGGTGGCTCTGCAGCACAATTTTGGAGGGCAAACACCTCCAAACCCACGATGCACACTGATGAGCAGTGTCACCTGGATCCCCATCCCTGACACACAGCCAAGCCCTCACACTGCTGGCCAGGAGTGGGACGAGGAGAAAACACAGCATGAGCAGTGCAGAGCCCCACAGGCATTGTGCAGTATCCCAGCAAACCACCCGGAGGGATGGGAGCAATCCCCAGGAGGAGGGGAGGGCTTGACTCCTAAGTCAATATCCAAACCACCCAGTGCCCGGCTGCCAATCTCAGCTCTCATTTCTGTGCACAAACACACCCTCCTGAGAGCTACAGGCTGCTCCTCCAGTTGTACTTGGAGATAAACCACTTTGTGTTTTGCCAAATAAAGGCGTTTTATGGCTTCCCACACCTGCTTTGATTCTTTCACTGGGAGCAAAATAATGGTTTGGTGACGTGTGCGAGTCCATAAGGCAAAATTGCTCTCAGAAGTAAAGTACCCCGCTGTCTGCTTCAGAGGCTGCTCTGAGCGCTCAGGAGATGTTCTCCCAGCACTTGCCCCCATTTTTGATGCTCCTGGATCAAAAGATCCTTTGCTTTTTTCTCATGTTCTGATTGATTTTCACATGATTGTAGCACTGTCCATGAGAAAGAAAAGGCATGGCTATTTCCAAGCCTCTCTCCACATTGTTCTTCCCTGCACAGCCTCCTTCCACTAATGACCTGGTGCTGCAAATCACGGCTCATTAGGGTGGTCAGGCAGGGAATCTGACACCACGAGCCTGCTCTGCAATGAGCCCCAGCACGATGAGCTCTGAGGGGCAGGGGTTTAAACAGCTTTAACAAGGCAATAGACAGCAAAACCTCATACCGCAAATTCTCACCAAAATGAAGCCAAGATTCACGGTCACACACAGGCACATACCCTGCCCGGTCAGTAGCACCTTGGTATTTTTATCAAGCAGTGACAATGAGATTGATTTTTCTAAAATTTGCTGTGCTATGCTGGGGGCACCAGCGTGGGGCTGTGAAGGGTGCAACTGGGGTGCAACTGCCTGAGCTACTTTTGATTGAGCGTGGAGTTTTGAACCCACTGAAGCATTGTTAGTTTGTGAGGAGGGAAGCGGGCAGCCAGCCCAAGGGTTTCTGTGTGCCTTGGCTGGCACCCTGGCTCTGGGAGAGGAGTGCTGTTGTGGGGTTCATCCCTTGGATGCCTTGGGCACTGCCTGAGGATCTCTGGTCTAATGCTGAATCATGGAATGGTTTGGGTTGGAAGGGACCTTAAAGACCATCTAGTCCCAACACCCTGACGTGGGCAGGGACACCTTCCACTAGACCAGGTTGGTCAGAACCCAACCGAACCTGGCCTTGAGCACTTCCAGGGATGGGGCACCCACAACTTCTCTGGGCAACCTGTGCCAGGGTCTCACCTCCCTCACAAGGAAGACACTTCGTGTCTTTGTGGTGTCAAAACCCATGAGACGTTTGTATTTACCTGATTTCTTTCAGTCTTTGCCGCGGGTTCGTGCCTCATTTCCAACACTGCAGTGGAATCTGGACTCTGCCACGCAGCCAGAGCAGTGCCACTGCCACAGACTGTGTGCCCGGAGCTGTATCCAACGCCCCTTCCTGTGAGACAGGCTGATGTGAACCAGAGGAAGGGGCTCGCACCATCACTACCCAGACAGGGCTCGTTGAGAGAATAAGCAGAGGTTTGTACAGCTGTGATGCTTTTGGTTTCAGAGCACTGAAGTCAATCACCGACACTTTGAACACGACACAGGACAGAGCCATACAGAGCACAAGGAACCCTGAACCCCCACCCTGGAGAGAAGGCAGAACAGGAGCAGCAGCAGCTTCAGCGCTGTGACCCAGAGCAATCACCAACCCAGAGCTACATCCAGCACTACACAAACTCCACACGGCAGCATCCCAGGGGATATTTGGCCCTGCTGAGTGCAAAGACCAGATTTTCTCAGCAAACCCTGATGTGCTGCAGCCATGGCTGGGCAGGGACCAAGTGCATCCTGCCCGGAGTGCAGCCAGGGAACACCAGCACCACCAGTGCTGCACAGCCTCTGAGCCCAGGACACCACCAACTCACAAGCTTTTTATGGAAAAAAAGGGGATTTGAGCTATAAATTAATAAAGACAATATTTGCATTGGATTAGGGCAAATTTCTCAACTCTTTTCATGAGTTAATCCTCACAAGACTTCTGCATCCCTACTGTTTGCTCCATTTTATTTGTAGAGAGTAATAGCTTTCACATGACAGAAAGTGAGAGAGATGAGCTAATAAAATTACTAAGAAATGACATCCACTGAGCACACCAACCCAAGCACTTATTTATTAACCATGTCAGGAGACCTAAAAATAGCTTTGATTGCATGCAAGACCATCTACGCCACCAATTAGTGCAGTAAATGTAACTACTCAAAGTAATAACAGCACATTCACTTAGATAACAGCAGATCCCAGGCTAATCCACTGTGTTTGAAAGCATCTGGTGAAACTTCTTTTTATTTCACTGAGCCAAGAATCTGGGCATTGTGAGAGCAATTGTCAAGAGCAGAAATAGATGCAATTGTTCAGAATTTATTAAATGTAGTACCAATAAAATAGCCCTTCCAGGGGATCTCTCAGCTGGCTTTTCTGCTCAGCCATAAAACCAGTGAAACAAAATGTCCATATCCATATCTCTACTTACTCCTGGTTCCCATTCCAAGAAAAATAAAGGTAACATTTGCATCTCTAATCCAGGCCAGGTTAAGGACAGAGAGTATAATTCTACACCACTTCAATAAATGACAATACATCATGAACTCTGCAATCATTCTAGAAGAAGATTTGCAGAGGAAATACAATTTATACTTCGTATTACCACACCAGTTTCTTCCTGTCTCTAACACCTTTGGTTGCAGACAGGTCTAACAGAACCATCCTGTTGATACAGATGTCATTAATGCTGGAGAAGAATCACCCCATGTCCACAGGCTATAAATTCATAGAATGGAATCACAGAATGGTTTGGGTTAGAAGGGACTTTAATGATCATCTGCTTCCAGCCCAACTACTTAACTTTCAGGGGGATTTTAAATACCTCAGCTATGCTTCAAGATGGGAGGGACAGGTAGGAGAGCCACCAGCACTGGAGCTAAGACCCACCCCTCCTCAGCAAGTGCTTTTTTTTTAATAGCAGGCTGGATTTGAGCATCTCCTAAAATTCAAAGACACAGGTGAGCCTGTGGAAAAGCTCCCCAGGAGCTGAACAACACGGACTGATGTCGCTCCAGATCCTGTTCGCTTCCCGACTCGTCCCGCGAGCGCGTGGCTCCGCTCGTGCCGCACGTGGCTCTGACGCCCCGGTTTCTCAGAAACCCCCCTTCTAAAGGGGCTCAGCTCTCCTGCACCACACCAAACGTGCTCCGAGCAGGCAAGAGCGACTGAAGTGAGGAGCAAAACAAATTCCAGGCGTTGGTTTTTGAGCAGCTCTGTGATTACCGAGAGGAGAGAATCGCTGCTGCCATAGAAACGGCAGCACCGGCCCAGGGACCACGCGCTGCTGGGGCACACCTGGCCCTGCTCACACCGCGACACATGCCAGGGCCACAGCCCACTGCTGCACCACCCCAAAGGCTGCTGGTAAGGCCACAAAAATATCCAAAATACAAGCCTCTGCTCTCTTCCAGAACTTTTCAAAGCTGATACTTCTCCTGCCAGCAGGCAAAGAGCTGCTGGTAAATACAGCATCACCCGAGCCCGGCTACAACTTGCTCTGTGCTCCCTTGCAAAACAAAACCCACGGTAAATTTAGTGCTACGTACCCAGCTCTGCATAGCCTGGGTGTGGGAAAGGCCCCCAGCACCTCTGCACAAACCTGTGGGTGATGACAGCACAAGGTAACATTCACAACTCCAACAGCAAATGTTTAAATCCTCCTTCACCCCCACGGGCTCTCACTGTCCTCCAGCATCTCTGCAGACACCCCTGGCAATAAACCAGGGAGCGCTGAAAAGAAGAGGTCTCCTCAGATGCCAAAGTGCTGATTACCATTCTACAGACATATTTAAAAGATTTTGTTAAAGAGATTGTTTTGGCAAGCACTGCTTAAATAAAAAAGCCGAGCAACCAAGTGAAAAAACTTATTGTATTTCCCTAGGAAAAACCCACTTATGTTGTAAACTGCAGTAATTAAAAAAAGCAAACAAGTGAATTGTTGTATTTATGCAGTGACTTGAAGAAAAGCATTAAAAAAATTAACATGAATGTGTTTGACAAGAAACAAGTATACATAATAGATTAATTCATCATGATGAGGAATGGAATTCATTGCACATAATAAGTTAAAAGCTCTATTATTTCAAGTGTTTAATTACTAAAAGGTAACAAACCTAGGTATATTTTTATAAATATAAATCCCTAATTTTTCATGCAAGCTATTTAGAAGAAGTGATTAAAACACCTGTCTTTCAGATTATTACTACAAACTTACTCTTCACAAAAACCACAAAAATCACTGCAATTACAAACCAGAAACATCCTGAGATAAATTCAGGGCTCCCACCCCTGCTCGAGGCTGCACAACAGCGCTGACCCGCCAGAAGGGGCCATGTGGACCCAAAAGGCTGTGTTCAATTAAAATAAAGAATTAAAACAGAAAGAATTAAAACATTTATTGGGCATAAATATATTACATATACACTACAGATACAGTTAAGTCTTACATACATAGTGTAGTATTTGCAAAATCTATACATTAAAATTGATATGGCAGTTTTAATATAATGCATATGAAATAGTCTAAAATTTACAATACAAGAAAACTTCTGATTATTTTTTTTTTAAAGTTGAAAAGCTTGGAATGTATGTTCCCATAGTGAGGTAAAAACATTTTATTTTTCTTTTTCAATTTAAAGAACTGTGCAAGGATAAGGTTCATACACATTCAATTAGGGCACTTCTCAATCGTGACACTGAATACTGAGCTACTGGAGCCAACAAACAGGATTAGAAAACACTTCAAGTTCATAAAGAAAAAAGGCAGAACAATATAAAAACATCTCTCTCCTTCCTTAAGGGTATTAAACATTTAGTGTTCCATTCTACCTTTGTTGGTGGTGGTGATTTCTGTGAGAGCAGAGCGCCCTGGGGTCGGGTCCAACGCCTGCCACTGCCGGATCAGGGGCACAAGGAGGTTTGGGAAGGGCCAAGGCATCAGCAGCAGTGGCTCAGGGACAAGGTCCCTCAGAACAGAGGGGTTTGGGATCGGGAATCTTTGTCATCGATACACGAGTGACAATCACACCACCATGGCAGGAGAGACAGACTGAAAATGCCAAATTCACTGCGCCTGTCCCAGCTGCTCCAGCTCCAATCTGCCAACACCTCAGGCTTGGACTGGGTGCTGTGGTTCGTGTGGTTACAAGGGACCAAACAACTCAGCAGTGGCAGAGATGCTTTGAGCGTGACTGATTGCTCTCCCCTCCACTTCTGCTCGCTGCTTTGAGTATCACTCGTACGTCCAACTTTCAAATTTGCTACTCTAGAGCACGTTGGGTTTTTTCCTTTCTTTATTAAAGCAGTTTTGTTTGTTTTTTTTTTTTTTTTTAAAAAGGTGTCAAGCTCGGATTTCATAGCAGCACTGCTCAAATGATATACCAAAAATAAAAAAAGGGAATCTATTCAAATTTCTGGGTTTTTTCCAAACTAGCGGTCTTTTCATCATTTTAAAAAATACACTCTTCTCCCCTCCAATGAAAACAGCTGTATACTCTTTGCTCACAAAATACAGATGCAAGGTCACAGAGTTTCATATCACAAATAAATTTAAATAAGATGTAAATAAATTTGACAAGCCATGACTTTGGCAAGAAACAAAAAAATATATATATTTAGCTCAATGCCATTAGTTTGCAAGGCTAAATCAAACTAATTATAGTCAATAACAAAATACAGAACATTTCTAATATTTGCTACATCTAGAGAGGCACACAGAATAATTCATTGATCTTAGCACTTTCTTTCCAGAGATGATTTTGTTTTTGGATACATGTAAACGTTTGAATCACTGATAATGGGTTTTTTTGGCATTTAATGTACTAGATGCTCCCATCTTCAAAAACACAAGAAAATGCAAGAAGATTAATAATACTAGGAATGCTGCCAGGTAAAAAGTTGACCTAAAGTACAACAGTATAAAACAGACAAAATGTAACATGCTATGGGGAGGGTGGAGAGGGGGATTAGATTAGTACATAAGTACACTTTTTATTTTTATTTTTTTACAATAAATAAAAAGATTGCACTGTAATTGGTATTTAAAGTACTGTATGCAGTATATAGTATAAATAAACCTAAAAACAAAAATAATGTTTTTTTCCCCATTACTTTGGTTAAGGGAATATTATGCTAGTACAGGACACTGAATCTTAGACGATGGAGACAGAGCACAAAAAAGCTAGGACAAAAGCAAAACCAAGTAGCAAAAATATACAAAAACAAGAGGCAGGGAAATACACTGTGTCTGTTGCACCCTTTTGGAATCTATTTGCACCTCCAGCTCATTTATGTCCCTGAGGTACTTGCACAATGTTGACTTAATATAAATAACCCCATGACTCGAGAGTTAAAAATTCTAGTGTCTCGATGGATTAAAATGTGTCTGGGAAGGGGCAGGCAGGAGGGGGACGCTGCCACCAGAGCAGGGACCATTCCTCTGCAGGACTCTCATCTCAGTTTTGCCAGGTACCAAGTTATTTCAATCAGCCCCGTGGTAAGAACAGCATAGACACCCATTTAAGGTATTTAAAATTAACAGATGTGATTTCTGATACCTCCAAGAAAGTTCCATAAAATGGATACCCCTCCAAAAGATAATAATAATATTAATAATAAAAAAAGATCAACTGACAGTGAAGTTTGCTTCCACTGAGTGTAAATCTCACCTAATTCAGTAGAGGCAGTAAGCTGTCACCAGCTCGAATCATATAAATCAGGCTGAACATAATAGAATAATATCTAGTATTAGATTAGGAATAGTTATATACAGTGACAAACAGACAAGTTAAAGCAGCTTTTAAATAGCTGAACATGGGAATAACTAACTATTGCACAATGCCCTCTTACTTAAAATTACTGCTAGGAATCAAAATGGTAAATAAAAAGATCTATAATGCTTCATAATTTATATGCAGTTTGATTATTCGATTTCTTATACAGGCAGTTTATAGTGTTTGTAACTGTAAAAATAACAGATAACTAAACAGGTTCTTCAACTGCAGGATGCTGTTCCAATTTAAATGCACTAAACAGTTAAAATAACAACTTAGGTTTTATCTTGGAAAAATTGGGGCAAATGTAGTGAATAATTTGTAGGCAACATTGCTAATACTGTTCAAGGAAAGACTGGTACTTGACTAACACTGTATTCTAGTCTTAACCACTACACACACTTGTGACTAATGTTTGGAAGGAAAAAGAAGAGACAAAAAAAGTGACTCATGGTTAAAATTTCCTAAATAGTAAGATAAAATAAGAGACTGCACGAACTTCAGTGAAAAAACCCAAAGCAACATTGAAAAGGCAAATTGGTGACAATTTTGAAATCACGAAGGAAAAACAAAAAGAAAAATCTTGCTTTTGGTATCTGGTTTGCTTGTTTCTCCAGTTTGACCGCTTCCTAGTTCTGAATTTCAAAAAGGTGCATCAAAACACTGATTTATCTTTCTTCAAGCTAGAACCGTAAAAACAAGAGAAATATATAAAAAATGCACGGTAGAACGAAAAGATTTTGAAAAAAAAAAAAAAAAAAAAGAGAGAGAGAGAAGGAGGAATATCTGAATAAATGTGTGGATTATAATGCGTAGCATTAGTTAAAACCTGTATCTCGAAGCTCCCGCCGAACCGCCGCCTACTTCATGAAGAAGTACTGTAGTATGCAGGCGAAGATGATGGACAGGCTGGCGAAGCCGAGCACGATGAGCGCCGCAAACTGTTCGTCCGTGGGCACCGCGGCCTTGGCCTTGGGGTCATGGGCGCCGCCCGGCTCGCCCGCCAGCACCAGGGCGCTGCGCTGCAGCGCGAAGGCCGCCGAGGGGCTGAAGGGCCCGCTGAGCTCCTGCGAGGTGTCCGAGCACCGGCGGCAGGCGCACACCCGGAACCGATAGTCCGTGTTCACCTGAAGGCCTGAGACGTGGAATGTGGTCTCCTCTCCCTTGTACACCTGCAAGGACAAACGCGGGTCAGACGCGGCCTCGGCCCGCGTTCGCGGCTTGCGCGGGGCTTGCGCGGGGGCTGCGGGGGCGCGTGGGGGCTCAGCCACGGCTCTGCGGGAACGCCTCTCGAGGGAAGGGACTCACCGGGTCGTTTCCACATGCATGGATTAAACTGACCCGTTTCCACTTCGCAAAAGTCTTCAAATATTTTAGCGGCGAAGCAGCCGCCATTCAGCAGCAGGCGCCTGTCTGCACGCTGAAGGTGTCATCAATAATGCACAGGATAACATCTCCGAGTGAAAGAACAGGCACGGGGAGGGTGTCTCAACAGGTCTCAGCACAGCGCATGCAGGGACAGACAACGCATCAGACAATGCAGCACTGATCAGACACACTCATCTGTCGTGGGCGTGATAAACGCTGCAAACGTTAATTCTGCACTCTGAGAATGTGACTGTATGCCTAAAACGTGTCTGAGACATAATCGCCCCGTCTGGCCCCGAAAGGAAGGAGACCTGCAAACAAGGTTACTGGAATGTGTAGCTGTAAATTCAATGTGTAGTTGTAAAACTGCTCGCAAATGGCATTTTAATGTATTTCCCCCTCGCATTTCTCTCAAGAAACAGCAATCTTGCCATATTTATGTTAATCAAACGTAGGCACCACATGACTCAGAGCACGCGGTATCAGAAAGGAGAGAGAAAACTAAGTATCTGAGACAATTTTGTGACTTAAATGGAAAAAAATCACTGGAAACGCTCACAAACCCTGAAAACAAATGATTTATATAATGGACGGTTGTTGAAACTGGTATTTTATGAAATGAAAAAAGTGTCACGGAGTGCCTGTGTCTGCTGGAAAAAAAACATCCTGAGCCTCAGATACTTCTTCTGCTATTTGTGCTATTCTTCTGCTCAGCTACTTCTGCTTATTTACCACTGCCCTTCTCCTCAGCGTGGGAGCAGAAGGCTGAGAGCCTCCCAGAGGCAAGAACTCATCTCAGAAAAGGGGGGCAAGTGGGAAATTAGACCCAAGCCCATGGAGGATTTCCTGCGTGTCACTCTGGAGTAAGAAATGAGGAGGAAAGAGAAGAGACCTGCTCAGCTAAAGACCACTTAAAGAGCTCAGCTTCCCTACTCTGCTTGCCCCTGAGACTCATCCCTTGGTTAAACAGTTGGCCGCTGATTTTTTGGGAAGGTCTGGGACAAAAAGATTAAGGTGCTTCTTTTGTTTTCTCCCTCCCTTTTCAGCTTTCACAGCTTTTCCAAACACAGTTTGAATGCTGGTGAGCCTGGGTTTCCAGACTGAGCACAAGGCCTCTAACTGGCTCACGTTTCCTGGACCCGAGGCACAGATCAAGAAACAACACTTAAATAAGCGTCGCCTCGCTCAAGTATTGCTCAGCATTTGCAGGAAGTTCCCTCTAGGTCCAGTGACAGCAATACAACAAATGCATCCCACAAACCCCTGTGACTGGCCACAGCCATGCACTGCTGCCTCTCTTCTTGTCTTTGTTTCTCTTCCCAGCGCCAGTGAGGAGTGAGTCACTGGGTTACACTAACTGCCGGGAAAACAAAACTGAAAGCAGCCCACAGAAGTGATGTGAGGGTTGAAACATTCATTTGCAAAGCACCCCTCATCACAAGAACACCTCTGCCACTCTGTTTTCCTATGGCAATTCCATCTCTAATACCCACCCGCCGTGGGCAACTGTGCTGTTCCACAGGACTGAGCCGGGATTCTTCCACAGGGAGGACGTACCTAACTCCCATTCCTTTAGGTTCCGAGTCAGGGCAACTCAAAGCCCTCACAAAACAGCTGCCAGCAAGGTTTGCCTTCTGGTGCTGCTGTAATTATTAATTTCATTTCAAAACATACAGCCAGAAAAGCTCTATATGCCTTTGCCACAAATCAACCTTTGCAACCAATAGGAACACTTCTGAACCAAAATAAAAAATCCAGTAAAAGCCAAATAATGACATATAATAAAAATTTAGAGTCTAAACTCCATAAATTACATTTAACAGATACTAGGGATGGGATATATACAACCTGTCTTCGCACTGAAAAAAATCCTGTCCAGTTAATTGTTTTTTTTACTTGTTTTGTTCTGTCAGGGTGGTGAATACCAGTGTAACTGGAGGCCGAGTTTGGCTAAATCAAAGACCTATATCTTCATTATAGTCTAACAAGTATAGATGGCCAAGTTCACTCAAGCCAGCTACTCAACAGCACTTCCCAGAAAAAGGCCAGACAGCCAAGTGACAGGAGAGTGTATCCTTAAGGGAACTTTGAAAAATTATTGAAAGTAGATAGAATATGTGAATTAATATTCACCAGTGATAAAGACAAAACACTTCCTGCACGAGCACTAGGACAGTGATGGAAGCTGTTTTCAGTGGTCTGATGAGTATTTACCACCAGTATCTACCACCACATCTCTTCTCAGTAACAATTATTAAATTGTCACCCACTCCTGACAGCAGCCTCTGTACCCTCTGCCAGGGGCTGCAGCAGCACCTCGGAGCTATGGCAGGATGCCCCCAGCACAAACACATTTGGTTGTGAACGCTGTTACACTCTGTGAATGGACTTAACACACACAACAGGAAAAACCCTAGACATCTATGAATAAGGTCTTTAAATCTGCCAAACAAATATGAAATCAAATGTAACTCCATAAAAGCAGCACAGTATTTTATATGTAGCACATTATGCTTTGGTGGCTAAAAGCCAAAGTGGAGTGCCTATCCAATTTATCACTTTCAGTTCCTAAAACCAGCTTTTTGGTTTGGACACTTGAGAATATAATAAAAATGTGATGAGCTTTTTGCCTGGCTCCCTCAATGAAAATATCATCACAAGTAATAAACTGCTCCTGAAGACTCTTATGGTATTTGATCCTACTGACTGAGCTAGACAGACAGAGAATTCCTGCAGGCAAGGATTTCTCAATTTCACTGATCTCATTAAATAATTCCAACCCTCTCCCCTCCTTTCCAAATAATAACAATGACAGCCATAATTGCCCTGTAAGCAACACACTGGAAGGTGCAAGGTAACCTCAGTCTGGTTGTTGCACCCCAATGCAATGGCCAACGTATTCGATAATTAATAAAAGCCTATTTTGCATGGTGATAAAAAGATAAAGAATCATAGAATGGTTTGGGTTGCAAAGGACCTTAAAGATCACCTAGTTCCAACCCCCTGCCATGGGCAGGGACACCTTCCACTGTCCCAGGCTGCTCCAAGCCCTGTCCAGCCTGGCCTAGGACACTGCCAGGGATGGGTTTCAATCTATGTCAAGAGCATGCCCACTTCAAAAATTTCTTCTAAGTCACCTGACAGATTTCTTGTTAAGAAACTGGATTATCATTTCATCCAAACTCAACATCAGCTTCGCTCACTCCACTGCTGAGGTGCTCATAAACCCCTCAGAGCTGTGTGACAGCCTTGTCTGAACAGAGAAACAACAGCCCCTCAGGGCACCTGCCTTGAGGTTGTTTGCACTGAAAAACCCCAACCAAAGGAAATTATTTGCTCCATCTCATGATGCAAAATTGGCACCAGGAGGCAGAGGAAACACTCAATGCAAGTGGCACTAAATGCCAACAGGTACTGTGTAGTTCTGTTGTATTTTGGCATACAACCAGCACAAGTGCCTTTGACTTGTTACTGAAAATAGAGAAGGAAACCCAATTTTTGGCTGATTAGAGCTTTACAGAAATTATCAGTTCACTAAAACATTTCAGAGATTGTGTGTCTATGGAATCTAATCCAAAGAAAAAACAATAAATAAAGTGAGAGCTCAGTAAGGCCAGCTGGGGTTTCCCAGACACCCAGCTCTCAGTGCAGACCTGAGAACGGCTGGGGGATTTTCACACACCCAGTGTATCCTACTCATACCTTTTCTTCTTTTGGAAAGCACTTGGAGACTTTTTTTTCCCAGAAGAGGTGTGGCAGAAGCTGATGAAACACTGCTGCTTCCAAATTCTCAGGAATTTCAAAGGCAGAATATTTTGCTCCAGTGGCAAACAATTTAAGGATAAAGACTTAAAAAATGAGCTCAGTTCTCATTTCCCATGCTCAGCTCTTAGGAAGAGCTGGTTCCTGGGTGATTCCATCCCCAGAGCTGCTCAAGTGGGAAACCAAGTCTTAGGCTGCTGGGCATTACAGCTGTTACCCCAAAGTGCAGCTCCTGCAAGTGCTGCACAGCCCAGCCCACTGCCCTGAATCCACATTAAAGCTATGCAAACACAGAGACAATTTAACACACTTTGGAGATAAATTCTGAGTAAGCTTGGCTAGATAAAAGAAACAGAAAAACAAATCCAGGCCAATTCCTGGAATCTCCTGTGGCTTACATCCTGATTCACAAACAAGGAAGATTTGATTTCCTAAAAAGAATTGTCCCATGCCATTGCTTTTTTAAAAATTATCTGTAACGATAAAGCACAAAAATACACAAAAAGGAACACATTGTGTGAGGAACAACAAAAGGAGTAGTTAGCATTTTTACAAATACACTTTCCAGGGAGCTAAAATGTTATCTGTTTAGCTCCAGCAAATCCAATTCTTCAGACAATTCTCAGCAGAGAAATATTTACAAAATATTCTCCCAGAGGAGGGCAGGGATGGCTATAGTCCCAGTCTGAAAAAAAGGGCTTTTGAGTACTTTGGTATCACCTCTGCTAGATCACGTGGTGGAAAATCAGCAGCTTTTGGGCTGTGGAGGGCTGCAAACACTGGGGTACAGGAGAGGGAGACAGCTCAGGTGTGACAGTCTAAAGAGAAACGACAGCTTTACCCAAAAGCATGTCGGTGGCTGATGCTGCATGCCATGAATAGCCTGAAAATCTACAGTGTATTTCATCTGTGCAACCCTTCAAAACAATTTGCAAAACGTTTCTAGTATAATATGCCCCTTTAGATACATATGTAAAATATGTATGTCACTCACAGGGAACAAAACCTATCTAAAAATAAATTTAGGACTTGCACTTGAAAGGTAATTAACATATCCCTAACATTAATGAACATATTAATGACAGTGCTTCTCAGTTAAATAGCAGCAGGTGATCATAGGCATGTCAGAGCCGAGGTGAGATGTATGAGCCAGAGTATCAGTGAAAGGTGTTCCTGTATTTTATCTTCTCTGCACATTACAGGAGCTCAGAGCACGCGGCCACTGCAGCTCACGGACACTGACGTGCCCCAGTGCTGAGACACCACCCACATTCCTGATGAAGTTAAAACACCTTGATGGCCAAAGGTGGTTTCTGTGAAGGTGAAAACAGTGGAAGTCTCCCACTTTCCCACGGCTGGTTATCAGCCAGCACAGCTACACAAGTCCCAGTGTCACTCGGAGCATCCCAGCCAGGAACTTCTTCCAGGGAGCTCCTTGTGACAACTCGCACAAAAACCCCTCCACAGGGTCACGCCTCATGAGAAATGAAGGCCTTAAACATAAGAAGACCCTAAAAGTACTTTTTACTTCCTTTGCTGGTTTTTTTTCACACCACAGGTTCTGAACTGTGCAGATTAAGCCATCACTTATCTCCCAGGAACACGAAGCTGTGCCCAGCTCTCCCCAAGGACACCAGAACATTTTAAACACTGGGGCTGCATTTACTGAAGCTGTACCTGGAGGTTACACACCAAAGTTACTTTGTACACCAGGCAACAGCAAAATGGGTCCACTTATCCACTTGCCACCGACATGAGGCCAACACATTTACACAGGGGTTTCATTACCTACAGCAGCACCAAACGTTTCCTGACAAAAACAACACTTTGGTTTCTGAATCTTTATCACCCCCATGAATTGTCCTGCATTTTTTGTGTTATTTTTTGATAATTCATTAGTTCACAGTAACACTCAAAAACAGACTGAAGAGGAACAAAGACGCAGCTGCAAAGAAAGTACTACCTTATACATATTTTTAAGCATTTAATTAGCATAATGTAAGAGTTTAATTAGCATAGCATGAGAGTTTAATTAGCATAGCATATCTCATTCCCTAATTTGGATTTCTTTGGAATCTGCATGACAACAAAAAGCACAGGAAAAAGAGAACATACAGATGAAGTGCACTGCAAATCACACAGTCAGAGGTGTGACAGATGAAATAAAAGATCTAACTATGAATGAGCTGTTCTGTTTCGGGTGCTCTGGGGAAGTGCCCACTTGTGATGTCTAATCAAGACAGACAAGGAAAGAAGGATCAGCTGTACTTCACAGCCTGTTTCCACAGTGACAGAAAGGATACACAGCAGTTACACGTGCATCAAAACCTCAGACAGGAATGGGACAGATGAACAAACCACTTAACGTGTGCTTGACTGAAAACCCTGATGGACAGTGTTGGAATTGGCTTAGAGAGAAAGATTCATCTTCTGACTTCACCTCCCGACTTCATCTCATCTTCAGATAATGGTTAAGAGCAGCCAGCTCAGAAGCAAGCGTGGATGGACAGAATTGCAACTTTTTAAAGGTTAGTACAGTTAAAAATAGTGATTAACCACAGAAAGAGCACAAATCACTCCAATAAAATAATAATGCTGTACATACTCCCTTAGGGGAGAAAACAGCCCATTACAGCCCTTAAGTTTGACTCAGCTTTTACCAAAGTGCCCCTGACACATCACCATAGGGTGTAATTCAGTACAGTACAAAGAAGCAGCACAGTGGATTTTCAAAACCATTTCCATTATGCCATCAATTTAACAATATTAAATCCAGACCATTTCCCTACCTGCTTGTATTCAGATTCTCTTCCAACCAGTACCTGCAGAACATAACCAACAGGATCTCCCTTCATGGGTGGGACCATTTCCCAGGCAACTTCACAGGAGTTTCCTCCCAGCTGTGTCACTCGAGGGGCTACAATAAAAGGAAATGTGTTAATGTTTAATATAAAGACTGCACTGAAATCTTATTTTATGAGCACTGTAATATACACCAGAACATTTTAGAAAGGGTAGAGCACCTCTTACCTGTCGGCTCTGTGAGCTGCTAGAAAGGAGGAGTGGATTTAGAGAAAACTTTCAAAACTTTATTGCAGTGCTTTGCACAGACCTTTTCAAAGCAGAAGCCAATGCAAAAAATTACACAGGCATTCATAAAAGCAGGAATTCTGTGAAGTCCTGAGCAAACATCTGTGGCAGTGGAGACGCCTGTGCATCCCTCCCATGCTACATGTCATTGGAAGAGAGGAATAATACCAAACATTTCATTCAGGAAAAACAGGAGAAGGGATGTGAGAAGAGAAGCTAAAGAATCTTCTGGATTAGTGATGAAGTCCAGGCTGGGAAGCAAAAGGACAAGAGTAGTTTTCAAGACTTGGACTTGTATCTGAGCCTGACATCCACTTGATCAGACCTGCTATTTCTAGCCAGACTTAGACTAGTGCTCTCACTAGAACTCCAGAGAAATTCAATTTGTCAGCTGTTACAAGGCTACTGTCCTTGGCAGAGGCTCTCTCACCAGCTGAAAGCCAAGGGATGCTGTGCCTTGACCCATGGCAAGCTCAGAGCCTGGCAGAGCACAGACAGGGGCGGCACATTTTTATGTACAACAAAGCATCTGCCACTGGAAGGCATGAAAAAAACTGCAACAGCATCCAGGGCCCACCAGCCTCCTGATCAGGCAGAGCCAGCAAGCACAACACCAAAAAAAAAAAAAAAAAAAAAAAAAAAAAANNNAAAAAAAAAAAAAAAAAAAAAAGAATAAAACTGGGAGAAACAAGAGCACTGAACACTTGTATCAGGTGGTGAACACGTGCATGTGCAAGGACACGAGCTTGTTAAAGGCAATCTAGATCCCCAACCCTACAAAAACAGACAACAGGAGGGTCTGCCACAGAAACAAATGCTGCTGCATACATTACATGAATTTTAGACTGATTTGTTCCTTCCCAAGAGGAACACATGAATCATGAAGGCCCAAATGTAATCAATATCCATTTACTTCTCTCTGCACATCTGCTAGTGTTGGGAGACTGATAATAGACGCCTTCATCTTAGCTGACACCAGCAATCTCAATTATTTTTCCTTCTCCTTCCATCTTCACTTCAATACATGTAAATTTTTGTCTGACACTTAAAAAACACTTCCATTAACAACAAAGCTATTCTAGGGTTGGCATCATGAAGAGAGTAATTAGGAGACCCTATAAGAGAATAAACACTTCCTTCTGATAGATGAAAAGCCAAACTAAGTTTATCACATAAATTCCTTTGTATTGCTTCGAGCACAGAAGGCAATCAACACCATCATTTTGCACCAGCAGATCACCCCATCCCACGGCTGCACTTCCCCTCAGCAGTGTTCACTAGCAGTGCCTCAGCAAAGTTCACTTTGCTGTGCCCTTTTCTCTGTCACAGCCAGTGTTCTGTCAGGTACTCGAGGTCCCAGCCCACACACGACCTGGTATTTGCACCATATCTACGCTTGATCCTCAGCCCAGGGGATGAGTCACATTGAACAGGGACTCAAAAGGCAGACTGGGAGTTCAAAACAAAAACCTAGGTGGGGTGAACTGAACAAAACGGGTTTTTAGCCAACAAAATGCAAGCGTGACTATAGTGCGTGCTGGCATCCTGGGTCATCCCACACGAGTTCCCTTCCTGTGGCTGGGCAGCACATCTCACACCTGTGTAAAGGGGTGGATCAGGATAACTCACCCCTGGCTAAGTATCTTTACCCTCAACCAAAAAAACCAGGTATTTTTTTGCTGGAGAGTGTTGTTCTCCCTGGGAGTGACTCAGAGAAGCTGACCTAGCAGGGAAAGACAACCCCCCAACAGCGTTCTCCCTTCTCTAAATATTTTTTTTTACAGAAGGTGTCAAAATCACCAAAGCCAGATTTTAAACACAGAGAAGCAAACTAAACCTCTCCGACAAACTGACAGTTGCTGTTTCAGTAAATGATAGGGCAGGGAAGACTTCAGCACCCAGGAGAAAAGGTGCATTTGATTTCAGCTCAGCTGATCTGACAGCCCATACAGCAAACCCACTGCCTTTGTAATGGGCCAAAGAAGTCCTAATTAGGTCTAGAACAAAAGGCCTAACTACATGAAGTTTTATAATGAAACACTGTGGTTTTTACTTTTGCTCCTTCCTTCCTTCCTCCTCCTCAGGAGCATAATTACTTAGGACAAAATTTACACACAGTAAAAGACATTTCACTATAAAAACTTCACTTAATTAGGCCTTTAGTTCTTCTAGTGGAACACATGCTGAGTTCTAAGTCTAATGCTCTATATGTGAAATATCATGATTAATTTTATACATTAAAGGAAAAAATAAACCCTGAAGGTCTATGTTGGACATCACCCACACAGCAAAAAATGTTTAAACTTTACTAAAGCTTAAGTTGGTGGGTACACACACACTGTAGCTGTTAGACCCCTTGTATAAGTGCTGTGGTAATCCAGAGCAATCCCCTGGTAAACATTATTGGTAGCAGCAGCATTTTAACAGTTTTGTATTACAACAGTGGCTGACAGAACACTTATGTTGCTTGTGTGATTTTTTTTTTTTGGGTGGTAATTTAGCTTCCCACCATTAAGTAACTTCACAACTCAGAGGAACCTAGAGTCAGCACAAACTGGTTCTTCACATGTGTTATTCCGTACTTACGGTAACCCTTACAACCTCCCCCCATACTTACCAATTACATAAATATTCACACGTTACTTACAAGTAAAAAAACCTGATACATACCTTTGATTGCAGGTGGGACTGACTTAGTTGTGCAGAAGGTACAGATTTCTGAGAAAGGTCCCTCCCCAGCATCATTGACCGCCTGTATTCTGAACGAGTAACAGGTGGATTCCGTCAGCCTCTGTACCTTGTACGTGTGACTTGGTCCCCTATAAATTGGGATAAACCTGAAACGACAAAAATGAGAGCGTGTAGTTACACTGGAGCGGCACTGACGTTTCTGGCTGCTGCATTTATCAGCTCCAAGTATCCATCTCCTGAAAACTGGCACCACGCGCCCTGCAGGGCTGTTAAAAGCACGCATAAAAATGTCACATTAATAACATGCTAATGGTGATGAGGAGGCTGGGGAAAGCAGAAGCTCATTGTCCCTTTTGAAACTACTATTACCTAGCAAAATGATTACATGAATTATCAGGAAGAACGTCTGTCAGTGGGATCCCTACTACCATGGAATGAAAATGGATTCAACCTGTGTCCAGCACACCACGTGTGCTGCTGGTTTGCGAGTATGATGAAAACATGATTAATATGTTGACTCTTTAATGGACTTGGACTTTACTTGCACATTAAGACACAAAGACCATGCCTTGCAGTCATCTGTGTCATCTTCCAAAACACCTCCACGGACAAGACAAAACAAGACCACACAAAAACTTGTCCAACAATGTCATACTGAACAAAAACAATGTCACTTAAAAAAAAAGTATACAGTTGCTAAAGAGAATCCAACTTCTATTTTCTATTGCTCTGCTCAGATAAATGCTTTTCACTAACAGTTGTCTGTCAGCCAGCAGTTTCTGGATAAGCCCCTGACCCCCAGGAGCTGAGCACAGTGGGGATGAAAGCAAATAAAGAGGAAGCACCCAGATTGTGCATCTATCCACTCAGCCTCCACCAGGAAACAATGTCTTGCGTGCAAATAGTCCTGGCCTTGGAGAACAGAAAATTTGCTGCGTAGGATCACATACTTTTTTTTGGATTATTTAGTACCCTTATTCAAGTATCTTAACCATTTTGGAAGGTTTTAAATCACCAGGAAGCCAAGAGATATTTTTCTTTGACCCCCTTATCTAGGTGCTAGCTTTATCCTTTGGCTTTGCATGAGATACAAAGTACAAGCAATTTGAGCATTTCAAAGAAACTGGGTCTGTCATTAGCTCTCAGGGACAGAAATCAATTTGTATTATGTTATGATTGCAATCCACATAAGTACAAACAGAGATCAAGAATCATCTGTAATAAAAGGAAATATTCAGGTAATTCAAATCGCTGGAAATGTACTCTGAGGATTAATGTGACTTACTACTCCCCACTGAGTTTTAGGGAGACTCACACCTTGGTAGGAAACCAAAGATCTGCGCCCACAAGTCTTTATGAGGAGAGTTTAGAGACAATTTCCGAAGAAGAATTGTTTTCTTAACCTTATGCTTACCCAGTTTAAGAACTCCCTGCTACCCCACATTTCTGAGGCTCACGTAAGCAGCCACAGCAAGTTTCAAAAGACTGACACAAACCCGTTCTCATGGGATAAAACTTCCTGAGATCCACTGGGTGATGAGCAAGGAACACGTACTTAGGACAGCATTAAGACTCAAGAGACAAGACAACTCTCCCTCTGCACTTCTTGCAGCTCAATCAGGCAGCTGGCTCAGAAACCACTGCAGTACTCACAGGAGTGTAGAGACTTGTCTCTGACCCTGATCCAAGGGCAACAGACAGCAAAAAACATCCAATACATATATTAAGCTAATGACCTCTTTGCAATCATCTGTGGAGTTAGGTAAGCAAGGGAGGATAAATGTATCTTCCCAGAAAACAGACAAGCACACCCTTACCCCAGGCTGGGCTTAAGGTACATTTCCCAGACATTCATATGGTCAATGCCAGTGATTCAAATGATATTTTCATCTTTTGGATATGACTAAGGTCACTAACACTTCCTGAGACTGAGGAAGTGATCTGGATAAAACATTTGAGCTCCTTCTGTCATTTGGGAACTGGACTAATACTCCCAGTTCAGTTAATACCAGTACTCCCATCCAGTTCCCATCTCCACTCCTTTTTACTTCTTTGTCTCAAAAAACATCTTTAAGGCAAGCAAGAACTGTAACAGAGAAGCTTGTACCACAGGACCGTAATGGAAGCACACACAAACTTCTGAGATTCGACCATCTTTGAAGAAAGGGGGCTTCCAATTTTGAAAGAAGAAAGGCTGATGACCAAGCCAATCAAATCCAATTGCTCTTGGGCTTTACTGTGACACTAATGCTTTGTAATTGTGTTTGATAATGCAGATCACGATGTAAGGCACATGATGAAGATGAAATACTAACTTCAAAACACTTGTGATTTTTTGATAAGGTAGTATTTTCCTCATGTGCAAAGGAGGCACTTCGAAATCCTCCAGGATTGCTTCTGTTATTTTAAAAAACATCGTAGTTAATTGTTGTAGGTGGCTATAGGTACAGAGCAGTCTTTTTTCACTCTCCTGGGCTTTCTGCTGAAGGACCACAGTGAACTTAAAGCTGAGTCAGCCAGTGTAACTGCACATTGGTACTGTGAGGTCTGCATACATTAAAAATGATCTAAAGTAAGATAACTTGTTCGTATTAATGCAACTGCATTTTTAAAATCTAAATCCAATTTTAAAAGCACATTTGAACATGAGCTTTATATACCTTTGCCTTCTTGGCAAGCCTATTATTGCTCACTGTGCTTCATCCAGGCCTCATTCCAGATATTGCCTCAAGAACAAGCCAGCTCTGAGCTTGTTTGCAAGGACTTAATCTCTTATCCATTGAAAAGTTGATTTAATCTGTGTAAGGAAACCTTCCATGTCCTCTATCTCCCTCTCGCCTTCTTCAAAACAAGACAGTTTCAGTTCTCAGAGGTTTGCCCAGTTGAATTCAAAAGACAATATGCTACATACCTCAGCTGGCACCCTGCCTTTGGAAACACTCAGCCTCTGTGGTTACTGGCATTCTCAATACAGCTGTATTTTTTTAAGTTTGCACCATCCACAATTAAACCTGAATTATTCCAGTTTTCCATGCAGCAGTGTTGCCTCTCCTCTCCACTAAATTAACAGCAGATACCAGAGAGAAAGCAACTTTCTCCAGGGATGGAGACACTCCCCAGAGGTTACTGCTTCCCTCACCTCACCGAGCGATCCCAGTTCTCCCTTCCCAGACATTCTCACACCAGTCACGGATTATTCATTTACCTGCACGCAGCAGAGGGGAGAGAACATCATGTCCTACAGTGATTGTTACGGACACACCACTGCTGTTAGTTTGTCATCAATACCCTTTTACTCCCGGTGAAGATCTTCTTGGAAGTATTTTGCATGTCGCAGCTATTTTGTTTCCTCCACTTCAGCCACTTCCAGTCGAGCAGAAGAATATGAATGTACTCACCCTACCTCTGCTCATTAATTCCCAGCACATTCTGAGCAGCAGGTTCCCTTTCAAACTCTTGGGTTTTGTTTATATTTTGGTAACCCGTTGGTTCTTACAAGAGTTTAATTTGAAAGCAATTCTACCGTAGAGCACTAAAGATGGCAATCTTGGGGGGAGGCACAAAGCCTAAAAGAGCCACCTGAGTGATTCTGTTACTGCCTCTCAAAATATGTGGTCAGATGCCAGGATTTTGGCTGGAGAGAAATCATTAATACAGCACCAGTCCGACCCGGTGACCTGGGGCTTCACATAAGCACACACAGGCAGTTGCCTAATTAGAAACTAAAGTACAAGAATTTCACAAACCAACAGCTCTTTTAATATTCTTAATGCTACATCACGTTATCTACACATTACTGCCCCCACCTACTTTCTTAGACTATTCCTCTAATTTGGTTGCAGAACATTATCAAACACTCACTGATTTATGTGATTCCCTCTCCCCACCTGCAGCTCCCTGGACTGTGGGTGGCAACAGGGAAAGGGAAGCTTCAGACCAAAACCATCCAATTCAGAGATGCAGGAGTAAAGTCAACACACATTTCTTTTAATTTCTGCTGTATTTTAAAACATTCTACTCAAAGAGAAAAGTTTCACATCTGCAGCATCCCTCATCCCCACATCAATCACTGTTCCTATAACCAGTACAAGGCTGACCCACTCTTTCCAGCTTTGGGGCCTTTTTTCCAAGGCATTCTTTGGGATATCCTTTTGCAGAGAGGTGCTGAGGGAAAGCAAACAGATAACAAGAGTTCCCCAAAACTTTTTTGTTCCCACTACCTCTCCCAGCTTTCGCTTCCAGTCCTAAAATGAGGTGTGGACCAAACAGATGGGATGCACTGGCCCGTTTGACCTGAAGATCTGTTTTCTGGAAGATTCCTTTTGGAAAGTTTTATCTGTAATACATATTATCTGTATTAGAATGTATGCTCACCACTGTCAATGTGATTCTTGTTTCTGTTAATAATAGTAGTAAGAACAGGACCCAGTGAAGGAGACAACATTTCCTTCCTTACACTTAGAAAAGCAAAACTAAGTGGAGAACAGAAAAAGGCAGGAAGAGAAGTGAAAGCAGTCAGATGGGAAGAGTTTGGTTTTCTTCCCTGAATTATCCAGCACATCTGCAGGCTAGACAAAGGGTACTTGCTGCCAAAAATCGATTTTTAGCTTGTTTCTACTAGATTATCTTTCATCTGCTGCTGAATTTGAGTTTGTAACCCATATTTACAACAGATAGTCACTTGTCAGATGTCTGGAATTATTGAGAGTTGAAGTATTTCAGCCTACAGAAGCTCCTCCACAGCAAGAAAAATTGGGTTTTTTTGGAAGGAGCATCTGGGCACATTCAGGAGGAATGGAAGGCAGAGCAGCAAAGTGCCTGAGAGATGATTTCTGTGTGCAGCCACATCTGGGGGCAAGGAACAGGCAGCAAGGACAATACCGAGCACAACTTAAATGGGAATTAACAGCATTTGAATGGAAGATGTGGGAGAAATCAGGGAGAGCACCCAATGGCCTCTCAAAATTATACAGTCAGGAAGAAGCAGATGACGAGGCAGCTGCAAAACCCTGTCAATAACCAACAGCAGATAATAAATAAGAGTGGACTTAAAGCTAAAACCAAAAGAGAACAAACACAGTTCAGCGCAGCAAACCAATATTCTTACAGCCTTAAACATGTTTATGTTCCCTGTGCAGCATTAGAGCCACTCTCCCAGTATGGCAGCAACTGACTGTGTTTATGGGCCTTCAGACGATGCTTGCTGAGCACATCGTGTCCAAGCTGCTGCTGGGACAGCCCCAGGAACCCGGGCAGAGCTGGAGAAGGGAGCCAAGCCCAGCTCTACCTCACCACCATCAGCAAAGTGAAGCTGGAAGCCAAAAATGTGCTCTTGGAAAAGCAGCCAATGTGATCCTGCTGCACTAAGCTGAGCCTCCATTACTACTTTAAATATTGGAGTCATTGCTCTAATCAAGGCATTATTTTTCTTAAAAGGTGGTTACAGATGTGCAGAAAATAGGTTTTATTACAGTGACAGTCTTGGGTCCAGATGTTGCTCTCATTTATGATCTGCTGTCTGGAATACTCAGTTACCCAGGAAGCCTGAAGTACCTGCAGATGTGCACAGATCAAAATAAAGGTGAAAATTTTATTTCTTACCACACCAGGGATTTTTTAAATATACTTATGGAGTAGCATCTTACTCTGTGTCTTGCCAGCTTCCTAACAGCTGAAACACCTCATCTCACACATTTAATGTGGTTTTCTCACACTTCCCTTTCTCTCAAATAATGACATACATACAGTTAACTCACACTACTACAAATGGGGGTTTAGTCCTATTTCCAGGAAGAAAGCTGAAATGCATTAACAAGTTAACTTTCTTACACTTGGGAACTGTTCTCCCTCTTCTTTTTCATTTGCAAAGCCCCAAGTATCTGATCAGAATGCTCCTAATGTAAATATCACTGTTATTAATAGCAATACTCACCTACACAATGCAGCAATATGAACACAGGCTACCTGGAAAACTTTTCTGAACATTAACTTTCTGTCTAGCCAGGCTTGCAGTGGAAACTGTAGCACGCCATCTGTCTTGGTGCTCATGCCTAATTTCCTTTTATCACTGTTTTGCCCAATATGAAAATGATTTTGTTCCTGCAGGTTTTTGCAAGGATACATTAACTTACCTGATTTTGTATTTTAATAGAATTTCACAAGCCACTAGGACTGATATATAACAGTAATTGCTGTTAAAATGGGTGTAAATTGCCTTGATCAAATCAGGAGTGTAAACAATTTTTTAATTAGACCGCTTGAAACTTGCAGTAACAGGGGAATGATTATGCAAAAGTCATCAGGCAAGGGCAGCACATTCAGCAAATGATCCCTCTGTGTTTCTATTCTACCTTCCTTCAAGTTAAAGCAGAGCAAGCACCCATGTTGAGGTTCATATGTTCAACCACTCCTTGCTACCTCCAACTGAAGACAACAGAAGTGTGGGAGAACTGTCAATGATCCTTACAAGAAATTTTTCAGAATATGTTTAGGATGCTTCTTAGTCAACCTTGCCAATGACTCTCTCTTAAAATGTAATTATATATGTATATATTTATTGTGATTCTGTACACACATAAGAATCACACAATTTATCTCTGCTGCAACATACAGTGATCTAAAACAAACACATGCAACTGATAAATGACCCACTACTAATTTACTTGCTAATTCTCCCTTTCAGACTGGATATTGTGAGCATTTTAAGACACTAAGAGGTGTAATTAGTTGTAGGAACAACTAAAGATTAATTACCAGTACAGCAGGAAAAAAATATAAACCATTAATTAGGTTCATTTGTACCACACAGGAAAAATCCATAGTATTCTGGAAAGTAGTGCAATTTGATTAACATAAATTTCTTGACATTACCACAATTAGAAAATGAAGTCACAACTGATAGTTTATTTAAAATAGAAAGGAATTTCACAGTCCTCTTTACATAAAGGTCACTTACTCTCAACTAGCATTTCTATGTACTGAGCTTTCCAGAAACAGATTTTTCTTCATTTCCACTAAGTGCTACCCATAATTGAAAGGACAAGTGATGCTAATTTCATCCTCCTAAATGTCACACCCCAAAGAGCTAATGGGAGCTAACGCAGGTACATCTCTGATGTGCACACCTCTTCAAGCCCTTACACTAATCAGTGCCACAAGATTTCCCAGTATTTTGCTTCACAGGTCTTGCAATCAATGAAACATTTGGTCTCCAACAACTGGCCTGTTACACCTCATTACAGAAAGGAAAAGTTAAAAACAATCCTTAATGACCAGGACACACTGGAGAGCACTGGCTGACTATCATTACATAAAACCAGAGCTGAGTCTTTACCAAAAGGCCTTTAAAGCTGTTGGGTCAGGACAGGACTTACTGATTACTTCCTTTTTTAAAAAGAACTTGCTCATCTTTGCATTTCTGCTTGTGAAAATGCTTCAACAGCATCTTAAAGGTAACTTCTATTTTAAATCAAAGAAGGGACAATTGTAATACTGAGTTGAGGGGTTTCAATACAAAGCTGTTACCAGTAATTTCAGATGTCTCAGGGAATACAGTAACAATTATCCTCTGAAAGACCAGGGATATGACAGATGTCACTTTGCAGTTACCCATGTTTAAACCACAACCTCTTTCCCTGAATCAAATACCATCTCTTCTCCCAGCAGAGGGGACACCATGGCACCTTCCTGCAACTCTTTCAAACCATGAAAGACTCCAAAACATCCTTCTAGGTCATTTATTCTGTGTCATTTTTTCACCAGAGACTGGCTTCCTAGAGGGGTGGTCAGTCCCAGGCCGGTCAGCAATTCAGAGGCATCTGGACAATGCCCTTAACAACACCCTTAAACTTGGTCAGCTCTGAACTGGCCAGGCAGTCACACTGGATCACTGCACGTCCCTTCCAGCTAAAATATTCTGTTCTGTTTAATTATTCCCTTAGATGTGCACCATTTACCGGCATTAGCCTGTGCAATTGAAGAGGCCAGTGATGCTCAAAGAGCCGTATTCCAGCATTTTCCACAAGCACACACGGGTGAGCGACCCCTCAGTCACGACAGGGTTTATTTAATGGGAATGGTCTCAGAGAGGACTCCCCCCCTCTGTAACCACCTGCTGCTCCGACCAGCTCCTGTGTGGGCTGTCCCTCCCTGCTCATCAGGGATGACAGCTCTCCTGGAGGCACAGAACTGTGCCTTGCAGGAACATCTCTCACTGTGATCAGTGCACAAAACGGAGAGCAAAGAGGGACTGTCACACAGGGAACAAATAAATAGATCCCATTGCCAGGACCTGCCAGCTCCAGCTGCTCTCAAAACACAACAGTGCACCCATCCCACTCCTCCGCTGTGCCCACGGCAGGGTGGACTCATCAGCCCCAGCTCTGGCTCGTTTCAGGAATTATCTGAGCTAACTGCTCCAAACCCAACCACCAAAGGGAGCCATTTCACACACGGGCTCCGTTCAAGCAGGAGGAGACAGCACAACGTAGGAGAGCAATTTCTCGGCATCTCTGGGAGTTCATGGGGGCTATAAGTCAAATTCAAAGCCAAGAAGATCCAGCAGAATATCAAGTTCAAATTGCTCCTAATTAACAGCTCGTAAGAGACCATTTGCAGTAGGACAAGCTCGTGCAAAAGCAAAGGAACATGCTAAAGCCTTGAGCCAAAGCAAAGGAGAAAAAAGCCTTCCTTGCCTGCTGCAAGGTAACATTTTATTCTTACAAGGAAACTTCCTATTTTCTCCAATATAAAGCCAGGTTAATAACAATTCACAGTTCTTCACCATCCTACCTGCAGTGCTACATGAAAGCAAAGCAAAGCAGCCTGCTGGATGTGTCTTTAGAGCTGACTGAGTCCCAGGGTGCTGCAGCTGATGGGCTCCTGCCAAGCATCACTGCACTCTGAGGGAACTGTTTTTACCAGTCAGACTTTCAAATGGGTATTTATATTCATTGGACACCTCTCAGGATTAATGCAGGGGAGCGTGTACCCTCTCTGCATCAGTACAGTTGAGATACTGGGAGGTATCAAGGCATTATTCATGGTAGGTTTATTACCTAAAATTAGAGCTTTTGGGCCAGATCTTCAGCTGGCATAAACTCAGCACAGCTCTATTTAAATTAAAGGAATCGTGCTAATTTACATCAAATTACGATCTGTGCTGAAGGTCTCTAGGGATTATCTACTCAATAAGTCACTTATTTTAGCTAATTGAAGTAGTTGAGAGTGTTTCTTAGTAAATTATGAGCCATCTATGATATTTATTCATTGAAGAGCTCAGATGTTAGGCAATGCTTGCATATTGTCTTTCTTTCCTTCCCCTTTTTAACTGAATGTATCTTGTCACAACTTTGGAGCTACATTAGCAAGTCTTCCCACACAAAGTTCACGTGGGAAGACAGTTTTTGCTGAGCACTGACTGTTAAATTTAAACACAGATTTTCTTGTTTCTTGCACACCTTATTTCAAAATTATTGTGGAGCTACCAAGCTGATGCCAAGCTCATATTTTCCAATGCTGTAAAACATTACAGCTATAAAATCATGACCACCATGCTGCCCAAAAAACATTGTTCTGCTCAGGTTTTGCCTTTCCTAGACCTCTGATTTGTAACCCTTGGCTTTATTAATACACACAGCAAGCTGGGTGCAGTATCTTTGTTTCATATTTTCCAAAAGGTAAAGCACCGTGGCCATGAAACTTGATATTAAATTTACTGACAGAGAGGCGAGGGTTTTGCTGAAATCTCACCAGTACAGGATTGATTTCTGTTAGACCAGCCATTAACCTAAGACTGCCAGGACTCAATGATTTAGAGGTTTTTGCCAACCTTAATGATTCTGTATCATTTACAGCTTTGCTGCATAACTTTCTCAGACTACAGGCACAGAATGCCTATTAAAACACTATTTTCTACATATTTGTGTAGGCACAAAGCAATCAGGAAAACACCACCTTTTTTTTTTTTCATTCACAACTGCATTATGATGAACTGGAATTCTTTTTCATTAGCACAAGGAAAAGATTCATCTCTCTTACCTCTTATTTCTGTCCTCTATCTGCAAGATATAGACCATGTCATCAGTAGAGTGAAGCTTGGAGCTGCTGTCTCCCCACTTCAGCTTCAGGCTCTGAGGCCCTGCTGCAGCACACTCCAGCCGTGGAGGTAAGGGTGGTAATGGCCTGGTTTTTGCTTTAATAAAGTGGCTAAAAGGTCCAGCTCCAATTTCATTGACAGCCTGGATCCTGATCCTAAAACGAACAGCAAAGAGATGAACGTTAAATAAAGTGCTTTCAGGAGGTTCTTGATACAAACACGTCTCAAGGGACAAGAGAGCCTTCTGGGGCCGGCTGCCCCATCCCTGCCACAGTGCCCAACTCCAGCTCCCAGTGCTTTTCGTGCCAAACTGGA
This sequence comes from Gymnorhina tibicen, assembly GCA_013399875.1. Lineage (NCBI taxonomy): Eukaryota > Metazoa > Chordata > Aves > Passeriformes > Artamidae > Gymnorhina > Gymnorhina tibicen. Next base: position 1,073,511 of record VXAZ01007116.1, on the reverse strand, counting down.
AGGTTCTGTTAACACAGCAAGGATCATCCTGCTGAGATTGTAAGAGCTGCAGTGAAGATGTTAGAAATGCAGCAAGGCAGAGGGGAAGGTTTGGGTGAGCAGCCTCAGGACCTGGTGACAGCCCCTTCAGCCACGCGAACAAGGGACAGCAGCACAGGAGCAAGCACAGCCTGGAAAGCATGAAGTGCCCAACCGTGAGTAAACAAAAAAAAAGTGTGCTGTGGTTGTCTAACAAGGATCATGGACTAATTTAGGTGAAATCATTCAGGGAAAGCACTGGTGTCACCGCCATGAAACTCATCCCTGTGCTGGCAAACACCCTGAAGGTCCAAGAGCAGTGTTACCTCGGTGTCTCACAAAGCACACCATTTAAGCACAGGAAACTCAGCTGGGAGGAACTAATGGAGAAGGTTAAATCCACAAACCTCCTACACTCTGACACGAACTGCAGAAATGCTGACTGCCAGTGAACTATCTATTAGATCAAATAGAAGTTGGACCGAAGTCACTCTCACAGGATGCACAAAAGCCCTCGAGTCATCTGAATGACACTGAGGACACCAAGAAGTAAAGCAGACCACCTGCCTGGTCACAGCATGGATTTGGAAATGTTCTTAAGACTGAGCCAGTTTTCAAAATTCTACTTCTTTCTTAAGCTAATGACTCCTGCCTTCTGCTTTGCTCATTTTCTCCTACCTGTCTGCACCTTAGTTTAGTAAGTAGAACACTGAGAATCTGAGATGAGTGAGGAGTAGCAGTCTCTGACTACAGTAACATCAACAGCACCACAACAAAAATGGGTAACTTGCACTTCCAAACAGTTTTGAGGACTGTGTAAATAGAAATATTAGTACAGATGAACCTAGAAGGTTTCACAAGTTGATTACATGGAAGACAAAGTAAGAAAAATCAGGATGGAGAAAACGAATTAAGTCTTTTGAGATAGTTCAGCCTAGTTTACTTAGCTGGAGAGATGCCATTTACTTTGGAAATCCTGTGCACAGAAGCCTTGTATTTTCTCATGGGTAAAGACTCTTTACAAGAACTCTCTTTGCCTGGAAAAGATACTTATTTTGACTGAAGAACATAAAGTGATGCAAGTTCACACTAACAACATATGAAAAATTACTTTGCTTTGAATAGCAAGTTTTCAGCTCTACCATCAGGAAAAGAACATGTTAAAGGGATAGGGAAAAAAACTCTCCAGAGGATATTCCCCATTAGAAAAAAACCCCAAAAATGTTTTTTCTGCATTTCAAGAACATAAAAGGTTACATTTTCAATAAACATATTGCAAAATAATGAAGTCTGATCTATTGATCAGTCAGCTAAAGCCACAGCACACTGAGCATGCAGCGTGTACACAGAGTCACGTGCAAATGTGTGCTCAAACCTTTGCTTATTGACCCAGCCATTAACAGGGGGAATGTATTGCTTGGTGTGGAGCTGCATTTTCCCTTTAGCCTTCCTTCTGGCTTCAGGAAATGCATCCTGACCACCCCACAACACGACATTCATCCTCTTCCTCCCTAAGGGTGGATGGCACAAAGGCCAAAGGAGTTGAACCTCCTCTTCAACTGCTGCTTAGCAGCATTTGACATAGAACAAAAGCCTTTTCTAGTATCTGAAGAAGTGTAATTAATATAAACATTGATCTTACTTCATATTATGGTATTGGTTTGCTTTAGATTGGAGAGTCATTACATCAATATTTAATGGTATTTCTAATAAAAAACAAAGCCTGCCTGAATTTTCACTGGATTCTAGCAAGCTATCCATTAGCATATGCACATAAACAGTAACAGCTGTATTACAGAATGCCACTACTGGTTTTGTAGATTGATTATAGCACTATGCTCTAGAGTATGTAGCCTTTTGTTTTGTTTTATTTGGTATCACTTAAAGTCCCAGTAAAAACAAAGCCTCTCCTGTCCTCAAGCACTGTAACTTCAGCTGGTTTTCAAATGGCAGCCACCACACCTGAAAACAAGCAGTGAGTGAAATGAATCTCTCTCCAATATCAGATTTTATAAGGAGAAGCTGATAGATGTGCTTTTTCGATACCTGCATGAACATACACCTGCATTTACTTGTCTTGCTTTTACCAGGTATTTGCACAAGGTAAAAATGTGTCTCTTCACTCATTTTTTTCTTGCTTTCCTCTGCTGCACAGAGTTCTTGCTCCCCCCTTCTGACACACCCAAATATGCACCCCCGCCCTTCTGACTCTGGAGCACAGTAAGACTGATGGAAACTCTTAAGCCTTAAAATAGAGACAGGCATCTTTACAAATGAGCCATGACACTGGGAAAGCAGGAATTGATTTACTTGCCTCTAACATGGCTGATGTGGCCACTCTTTTCTGCTGATTGCACCGCCATAAAGCTCTGTAAATTGCCACTATCATTCCCAGGGCCTGAGCTTCATGAGACACTCACAAACAACTAATTCTGTGTTTCCTGTGCACATGGCAGTGCAACCCAAACCCAGGTGTCACCTCCCTCTGAACCCCAGCAGTGTCTGCTCCAGGGCTATCAGGCCTTGGGAAGCCCAAGAGGAAGGGGAAAAGGAAGAAGGGCAACAGAAAAGGGAGAAAGGAGGACCCTGTGGAGAAGGGGGGAGAGCAGATGGTGGTGAGAGAGCACCTTGTACTGCACCAGCTCTGCTCCAGCTCAGGTGCTTTTTTGTGTCCCTGCCCCGGCCTGTGACACGGAGGTTTTCCAGCTGGGTGGCACAGCCAGGGTGGGCAAGGGAACATCCACAATTAAGTGGAAACCAGTTACTGTTTACAGAACTGGTACTGGGAAAAATCAACTCTTTATTTTCATGTAAAAGTATAGTATAGACAAGCAGAAATATTTGCAGTAAAAGCACTTCCTGAATTCCTTTCAATTTTTCCACTAATGGTTTCTAAGTGAAAATACCCCAAACATCCTCTTGGAAAGAAAGATGGTTTAACAATCTGACAATCACAATTTGACGGCAAGTTTTTTGAAAATGTAACGACTGTACTTAGGAATAGTACCTAATTCTGCAGACCCTGGACCAGTAATATTTGTATTCATTCTCACATTTTCCCACTACAACTATTAAACATCTCCAAAGAAAAACCATAAATCAGACTAGGCAAATTTAGAAACCATGAAATGATCTTTAACAGACCATTCTCTCTTGTAAGATTCTTGACCCAGAGAAATAAACACACTAAACAGGATGCTATTTTCAGATTGGTCACAAAATCCTTTGTATAGTATTCCAACAAACTGAAAAATCAACTTCTGAATTAATTTTAGAGCCTGACATGAGAAGACTTTGATTCCCTAGTTCCCATAAGAGGAATGCCACCAGTTGCAATACTCGTGCCTGTGGAAACCTGTGGGAGTTAAAATGCCAAGGACTTCCAAAGGGGAGGGGAAGCAGCATCCTCCACCAGCAGCAGCAGCCTGGACATGATGAACAGCAATCACACAGTGCCCCACAAATCCCCACTCAAGACTCCTGGAAGAAGACTTAGTTTTACACTATGGATCATGTTTTGTTTTATAGCCCATTTAAACTTTGCTAGTTTGAGCATCCACATGTATTCCTCTCTCCATCTTGGATGATCTTTTACTTGATACAGTTTAAAAATTCAAAATATTTAGGATTTTCATTCCTAGACCAAAGTAAGTGTTGCTATTAAAATTTAGTAATGCTACCACATATATTTCTGTACACTGTGTAACTTCAGAGGAGAAGAAGCATTCTTAAAAATTGGAAGTTGTTTTGCAGCGAAGTATCTCAACAGCAGAGCACAATTATCTATGGAATGTGTTAAGCGAAGCTTGGGAACAGAGTGTAATAGAAAATTGGTGTTTCTCTGACTGTTGAATACTTATTTATTGTGGAATATTTATTAACTCACTCCTAGTTACATCAGTTCACAGAAAACCAGGCCAAGTATATTACCCTATAATCTGAGTTTCCAGAGCTTCGTGGCTATGTCAATAAAGCAGAGAGACTGCAGAACTCAGACATATTTCTGCAGCTGCTCACCAGCCAGGATGTTTACACAGTGCTGTGGGGAGGCATCTGCTCTCTGCAGAGCAGAGCTGGGCTGTGTCTGAGCTGGAATCCTCTTGACTCAGCCCCGCAATGGCCACTCACGGTGTGACAGAGGCATGTCCCAGTTCCTCCTGCCTTAACTGCATTTTGGGATGTTGATCCTTCTCATGGCTGGATTTGCTGGTAAGACACAAAGCACCCAACTTGCCAGCTTTGAGCCCATCTCTGCAGAGAGCCTGGAGCCTGCTCTGTGTGCCTTGGGCTGCTCCTGTACGGCCATTCCCACACAGATGCTGGAAGCAAAGCAATGCCAGACCCGAGCTAACAGCTCCAGCAGGGTGCACGCACGTGGAGAGGGCGTCAGAATCACCCCCCGTGCAGAACAACTTAAATCTCCAATTTTGGACTTGCTGGATTCATAATAACCAAGATTTGCTTTCAATTTTGGTTTCCCACAACCAAAAACATTGACAGTGGAATTGCAACTCAAGTGAAACATATAAACCCTTTGCTGATTTACTACAAATTCTGCTGAAACTTTGGCAAGGGAGTTCAGAGCCTCAAACCCAGTAGAACTTGGCTTGTTTAGTCTAGGAAAAATATGTTCACTGCTTTTAAACACAGCAGGGAATAAACACTTGAGAGGGAGAAGAGTAAGTTGTGTTAAACAAAACTGACATGGAAAGAAGACTCATCAGTGAAGAAATGTAGAGAATGGGATCAGTGATGTTCTGAAACATTCTTCTGATTCAACCAGGGAGGGCAGAAAATGCACCAACATTTAGCACACAGCCTGATACTCCTGTTCCTTAAGGATTCATCAGGGCAGACATTCCCTGATCAAAGACAGGTGTCAAAATATGCCTGAAGAAGAAATATCAATTCAAAAGTTAATGATCAAACCACTTTGACAAATCTGTTTTTGATTAGCAAAATAATACTTCAAACTATCGATGAGGTGCATTTGCAATCCAACTGCAGTCACTTGTCTTCCTTGACAGAAATCAGATGTAAGATATAGGGTTTCTCTCATTTTAATCAAGAAAAGAGCTTTCCTACATTATTACTTCTGATCAACCATCCACTTGTCTGTGCTCTTCAGTGGGGTTTTTTTGGTAGGAACTTAGTCTTACAACAATATTTAGAACAGTTAATGCTTGTGGCTTTAGCTGTTTCATTTGGACCACAGACAGGACAAATCCCTGACTAAAACTTTGTGATTTAACACGGTGCCTTTTACAAAATAATAAAATAAGAATGCAAAAAAAAAAAATCATTCCAATCGCCATTTCTAGGCCTTGAAGACAAGGACATTTCCCCAAGGGAAGCTGTAGACAACCAAGAACCAGCTAAAAAAGAGACTGAAGTAAGACTTTGGTGAAGAATTTAAATGGCACAGTCTGTCTTGAGTGAGTTGCTCAAAGTTCCCATTTCAGCTTTTTTGGCTCTTGGTTCAACAAACATTTGAGGAGAAACCAGGGCATACGAGACTGCCCAAAGATGATGCATTGCCACAGCTGGGTGACCAATCCACAGACAAACTCTCAACTTTATATGAACGATCCGTGAGCAAGCAATGTGTGCTCCTCACTTTAAATAACTTCTGGTGTATGTGTTTGTATCCTTGCTACACCAAGTTCTCTTTTTTTGGGTACAGGATAAAATGTGAACTTCTCATATACAAGACCTGTAGGATTGTGACCTTGAATACAAAGTAAAAAAAAAAAAGAAAAATGTTACAGCAAGTCTGTGCCATATCTAATTTTACAACTCTGTGAGCAGACTTCAGTCTTTATTAGAACAGTTCTTAAAATAGAATTGCTTTTGTCACATATTCTGTTGTATTGCTGTTCACTGCCTGCATGGAACCATTTTTCTTTCTTAATTAGCAATTAGGGAGAAAATATTTAAGCCTGAACATTAAACTAATAAAATTTTGGCAATGCCACTTAGCAGTTTAGACTCTGAAGCAATATAAATTGGTTTTAAATTCAGATCATCTTTTCATTAATCTCCATATATCAGAGACAAAAAATAGCTGTAGCTACACAAATAAAAGTTCATTGTGTGAAAATTGCTAACCCTGCACAGGGATCAATAACTTAATAATTTAATCCCTTGGAATAGTACTTCTAAGTAGCTGAAAAAACATGAGATGTAACGCTGTAATTTTAACTATTTATTGATTATTTATTTTAAAATTTATTACTAGCAGTGTAACCTTAGCTTAGCAGAGCAACTCAAAAAGGAGGAGAGGTCAGAGATAACGCAAGGAGGGGAGAAAAGAGGAAAAAAGGTGGGAGTAAACAATATTTGAACGTGAACTACCACAACTCATTCCATCAGTGGAACGACTGCAGATTCCTGTGCTCCCTAGGCCGGCAGTTTGGGCTGTTGGTTTGCATTCAAGTCACTCTCCGTGCCACGAGCATTCCCTGTGCCCAGCTGAGCTGTGCCACGCCTGCCCCGTGCCCAGAGCCGCACTCACCGGTACGAGGTCTCGGGCAGCAGACCCTCGATGACGTGACTCGTCACGTTCCCCACGGGAATGCTGACGTCCCCCAGGTCGATGTTGTAGGACGTGATCTCGGCCCCGTTATTGCTCGGCTCTTCCCAGCTCAGTACAAGGCACACGGAGGGTGAGGGCTGGCAGGCGCCCACGGGCTCGTCCTCCAGCACGGACAGGATGGAGACGGCGTCAGGCACGGACGCGGGCATTCTGCAGGTCACCAGCTCGCTGTAGGGGCCAGCTCCAGCCTGGTTAATGGCCTGGGTGTGAAAACAAAAAGTATTTACCAGTGTTCTCCTCCACGCGTGTGTCAAGTTCATAATGATAGACCGTGCAGCGTGGAAGAGCTGCATGAGTTCTTCAGAGGATGTGCACTGCTGGCTTCCTCTCTAAAGCACGACTCGTACCTCTGCTCCCCCAGGGAATTAGTACCTTCCTTTGTCACTCAGGAATGCCTCAGAAAAACCACAGAATACCTCTCTTTTCCCTAACAGATATTTAATAACCTTTCTATCAGTGGCAAACTTTGGTTAGTAAGGGAAGATGTCATAGTCATGCTGCCAGTGACAAGTGGCATCATGGTGGCTCAGCAAACTGGCTACCCAAAACCACTGAGCCACTCAGTACAAAGTCCCCAATATACTGCAGGGTGCCCCATCAGATGCTTTATGTGAGCAAAATATCCCTAAATATAAGGGATATTTGGCTTGTTAAAAACTACCCTGGTGCCTAATTTGGGACATGGATAACTAATTTAATGCTAAAAAGCTTCTGATGTAAGAATACAGGACCTCAGCATGGTGTTAAGCCTGTGACTCACATTTCCCCAGAATCACAGAATCATTAAAGTTGGAGAAGTCTAAACTCACTACCAAACCACAACCAAAGCACAAAGCTCAGTAACTCCCAAGAAATAGGAGAGCAACAATTTATAAGGCTTCTCATTTTAAGTCCTAGATCCTGAGTCCCAGTGGAAACCAAGTTTCAAAACCCGGCCCTTTTTGGCTCATTAATTAGAGGCTGTTGTCTTTGCAAGCCCAGCATTGCACAGTTGTACAGGCCTGGGGTTTTATCAGCTGATGCTCAGCCAGTGGCAAAAGCTGTACCCATTGCACTGGAATTGCCCAGGGAATGACTGATGTCACCTCCTCAGGATTCTTATAAACTCAATCACAGAACCATGCAGGCTGGAAGGGACTGTGGGACTCATCTCGCCCAACTTGCTACTCCAGCCAGGGTCAGACAACGCAGACCAGGTTACTCAGGCTTTTTTTCCAGTTGGGTCTTGAAAAATTCCAAGTATGTAGATTGCACAGCCCCTCTGGACAACTATTAGATCCTGAATTGCCTGCACAGTGATAATTTTTTTCTTTGTATCTATCTGAACATCCCTATTTCAACCTGGAGCAACACTGGATGCATATTCCAGGTTCTCAGCAATGGCCTGTAATGGGCAATGCCACCTTCCCTGGACCTGCTGGCTGGGCTCCTCCTGACACAGCCCAGCATCCTGCCAGCACACAAGGTATGGGGAGAGCTTATAGAACATGGTACAGGAGAAACTACAGGAGTCCAGAAGGCACAGACCTCCAGAAACAGCTTTGATGCTGCCCAGCACCCTCCACATTTCCTTTACATTTGGAAAAGTTAGCCCAGAGTCTCCCATCAGATTACAATTAATTCAAAAATCCAGGCTTACAATGTTGCCAGCAGGACTCCGACGGCAATGACAGGACACATCAAACAATTGTTTGATTTCTAATCTGTGCTTAACTGCAGCAAATAACTTATTTCTGTTCTGCATAATACAAACACAAAGCCATGCTCTGTTTTTCCAGGAGGCGTTTTTGTTCAATTGAAGAAAGAGATAATAAAGTTAGATTTGTCAGCCTTTAAAAAGCCCTTCAAAACAAATCCTGCTCCGGGGAAATCTTCTCTTTAGTGCAGCGCTCCTGGAGCTGTTAGAAGTGAGCCCTGTTTCGTGCTCTGCCAATGATATGATTTGTCTTGCCTCTAAACCAGTGTTTGGCAATTTGTATCTTGCTCCAAGCAATTTACTGTCAGTGGTGTTTTTTAACCGCTTTATTGGACAATCTCATCACCATAAGTGATGGGGCTTTGCTGCCTAGCTGCTTTGCCCTGCCACCCCCAAATGACACAATATTTCCCTTTGCAGAAGCCACTATTGTTTTCAGGAATATTCATTACAGGAAAAAAGTCGAGCAACAGTAAAGACAATTGTCTGCCCTGCAGTTAGATATGCCTGATTCCTCAATTCCCTCTTTTATTGAGTTACTGTAGATTAAGATAGCAATACTGCGTGTTTATTAGGAGCCTGAATAAATGTGGTTTGGGGCATCTTTATTTTTAAAAAGGAAAAGACTTTTCTGTTAAAGCTGGTAACAGATAAAATAAACTAAAATTTCTGACACTAGTTAACTTTCTTTGTCTGTTATACCTACTTTGTGGAGAGCTTTTGTGTAACTGTTTGAAGATTCCAGTGTATCTTGTAAGAAATTCTTCTCCATGTAATACAGGAGATCAGATCCAGAGAATGAAGCTCTCTAGAAAGTAATACCTGAGTCACTGATGGACTTCAATAAAAAGTCTTATTTCTGTTGTGCCTTTCCTGTAACTTCTGCCTATGGATTAAATTATACTGGCTGCGTTAAAAACTGAGGAGATCTGTGCAACATTTTTGTGGCAGGCAGTTTGAAATAAGCACCCACTGGAAATCAAAGATGCTATACAGCTGGCTGTTTCCATTTTTAACATGAAATTTTCCTTGGGCTCCCCGCAGCAGTGGTCTCAGAGTCTCCTCCCTGCCCAGCAGATGCTGAATGCTCTCCCTCTTGCAGAACAAGAGGCACTTTCTGGCTCACACCTCCCAGCCACTCACACAGTCCCTCGTTCTCCTTCCCCCACAGTGCCAGAGCAAGGTAACGACCAGCTCTGGCCAAGTCACAAAATACATTTGAGTACACTTGGAGCTGTGGGGCCTGAGCTCTTGGGCTCCTGGCCAGCTCCTCGAAACCTTCTTCCCAAAACATAAAATAAAAAAAAAAAAAAATCAATATCCTGTTTAAAAAAAAAATATAAGAAGGAAACACTCGACAGAAGCATGTTGTCCTTGATCAAAGACATTACTCTGGGTGGTCCACATGTCACCAGCTGGGTGGGTATTTGGGTTGGATTAGTGGTGGTATTCTGTCTTCACATACAAATATATCTTGTGGAAGAGTATCTTGGGTAAAATATTTTTACTTCATTCTCAGTTGCTTTGCCTTCCATTTATTTATCAGTAGACATAAAGGATGAAAAGTCCTGTATTTTTACTTTCATATAGATACATAAAATACATTTTAACTGCTATTTTTTACTGAAAATAGGAGAGAAAGAGATCAAAGGAAAAGAAATCATGTAGCGATGCTATCTGAGATCCAATCTCACAAATCTAGGAGACAAAATGGCAAAGACGAGAACTCACTTTCTGGCAGGTACCACCTCCTATACACACAGGAATCCACTCAGCTGCTTTGCCTTACTTGATAAATTAAACAGATGCTGAGATTCATTATTTAAGCCAGGGAAATCTTCAATATCCAGTTGGGAGGAAGATATTATTTACTCTCCTTACCATGAAAAAAAATGAAATTCTTTTTTACATTTTCTAAACCATTACTATTTTGTTTTGGTGTCAGAGGGCAAGGTGGCTGTTACAAGCATTAGCCACTGAAAGTAACAAAACACAGGAGCAATTTTTAAGTAACGCATCAGTTCTGCATTGCCTAAAATAAACCCGCATTCCTTCTGCCTTAGAGAGCACATAACTTCAGAGGGGCTAATGATAAAAATAAGAACAGCAGTGGAAGGAAATTCTGGATCTCAGAGGGCAGAGCACGCAGCCCTGCCGTACCTGTAGCCTGCAGCAGTAACGCGCTGCCGCCGCCAGGTCGCTGATTTCAAAGCAGGTTTCTGTGCCACTGTATGCAAGCTGTAGAGATTCCTCCTCTTCTCCCCACTCTAATCTGTATTCAGAGATGTCAGCACCAGAACATTCAGGACTCTGCAACACAAATATTTATGTGGTTCAGTTCAGAAATGAGCACTTCGGATCGCTGTGTTTCACTGGGGAGGGAATAAAGTACATGGAAAAAAACCCCAACAACCACCCTTATTTCTAAATTAATACACCATTACTGCTGCAAATGGAAATGTACTGAGTTAATGTTCCCTAAGAGGTTACTGAAACAGGACAATTCTGCACAAAAATTACCTGATTGAAATTCAGAGAAATGAGTGAGTGTACGCAGCTACTCTGCTTTCCATCAGGACACTCAGGAATAAATTGTCTCTCCACTGGCTTGGCAGAAGCTCAACCATGGAGAACATAAAAAAAGCATCAGTCTAGTGCAGCCTAGCTGAGAGAGCAAAACACAGCTCTGGAAGCACTGGCCTTGGAGCCTGAAGCAGTCACTCGTGCTGAGAAAAGAACCACCTCAAGGGAGGAGCTGGCCTGAGGTTCTCCGCAGAAGTCACCCATCAGTCCCAGAATGGGACCTGGGAGTGTGGATCCTGGCACGTTCGCATCCACAATGATGGGATCACAAAATCATCACACGGTTTGGATTGAAAGGGACCTTCAAGATCACCTCATTCCACCCCCTGCCACGGGCAGGACACCTTCATCAGACCAGGCTGCTCCAAGCCCTGTCCAACCTGGCCTCGAACACTTCCAGGGATGGGGCATCCAAAGCTTCTCTGCGCAACCTGTTTTGGTGTCTCACCACCTTCACAATACAGAATTTCTATCCAATATCTAATCTAAACCTGTCCTCTTCCACATAACCCCAGCAATCCCTTTATTTAGGGGAACACAAAAAGGAATGCCTGAATGTGCTGGAGATGAGCCAATACAGGCAAAACAGCACAGTTCCCAAACCAAAATATTTAGTGTTTTTAGCAGAACTACCCAGAACTGTGTTGTGTGGCCTGAAGCAGCTCGGGGAAGAACTGCTCTGCCTGCAGAAGTGTGGCCCACAAGGGCTTGGTGATTATGACAGGCAAGGTGCAATTTCCAGTGCAAGGATCCAGAGCCTTGCTGCACACCACCCTGCACAGGCACAGGGGCTTCTCTGGCTCTGCCTCGGAGCTTCCAGCTGTTCTAGTAGGAACAGTCAGAGCTCCTAAGGCAGATTTTAGAACAATGTGTAAAGAAAAGCATCACAGTAGGCACCACAGCGTGGCCTCTCTAGCCAGACTCCACAGTGCTTCACTGTTTTTCCTTCTTATTCGTATCAGCCAAAAAATGACACTCTTTAAGAAAACATAACCACTGCAAACCACAGCTTCATTTTTAGCTAGAATAAACAAATATATCCTTCATATAAATAGAGAGCCTACCAGAACCACTGCTGCATCTCTTCACGGCTGGGGAGAGCAAATCCCTGACCATTAAAAGGTAGCAGCTAAAAGTTCAGTGCGATTTCTAGTTGCAAAAATTATTAATACCCCAAAACTGTACCAAGTACACCTGTTACAAAATTAAATGCAGATTATTGTTGGTATCTAGGTATGTTGTTAGCACAATCAATTTAATTGAGCCTCTTGTGAATGCCAGTGACTTCTTTCTCAACAGGGGCATTGTTTTGGGGAGGAGCCCAACAGAAGCAGGGCTGGAATGGCTGCTAGATTTTCACTGAAAGTCTGTGGCAGACCTACAGCCCCACTGAACCACATCACAGTGTTCTTTATGGCAACATCCTTTCTTTTCTGCCTTAATTACACAACATTTTTTCTTTAATGGCACCAATCATCCCCACAGCACTTCAGCTAGCACTTACCTTGAGCCCAATGCCTAAGATGCTGGAGAACGGAGGAGGAATGCACACAAACTAAAATAAAAGTAAATATTTGGGGAAGAGACAAACAATTTTGGAGGGGGAAAAAGCCCTACATCGTAAGCATTTATGGAGAGTTAATTTCATATCAGAGACTCCAGTTTCAGCCAAAATCAAATATTTGTCTTCATAATTCCAACTCAGAACACGCTGATGTGCTAAAAGCTTGCAGAGAGCACTTCTCTCATCTGATGTCAGTGCAGGAGGTCTGAATCCTGGTGTGGAAGACTCGTGACCAACTTTATGCAATTCTTCAGAGCAAAGAAGAGAAGATGATTTTCTACAATAGAATAGTTTCTACATAGGGTTTCCTTGCATTAAAAGACAGTTCCACACCAGCAAACAGCTCAAGCTCACTTCTGAGTTCTGTGGTGACCATACTGGTTTGGATAAGCAAGGTGGAATCAAACACCTCAGGCATCTGACTCACCTCCCAGCTCACCAGGACTCGTGTGTCGGATAGGAAGGACAGGGAAGGTGCTCTGCACTGGCCTGGTGGCCCTGCTGCTGTGGTGACCTCTGTCGCCTCCGAATAGGGCCCGTACTAGAGGAGAACAAGGTATTATTATAATTAATATACAGGTGTACACCCCTCTCAAAGCCCTCCAGGGCTTTCCAAGAACAGCACATGAACTTTTTCAGCGCACTGAACTTTCTCCAAGATAGACTGGACTTCCAACACCTGGCACCAAACACCAGAGCCTGGGACGAGACCACACAAACGACCGCGAGTTGAAGTGTGAGGTGAGCTCAGGAACAAGCAGAGAGCACCTACAGCCTTTGTGCATCGTCCTGTGTGGCAGCCACAGCCCATGAAAGCAGAAACCACCTCCAATTTGCCCAAAAGTGAGAATGAGCACTCAGTAAGTGAGGAACAGTTGGTGTCCCTCTGCTTTACCTCAGCACAGTGCGTTCACATGTCATCACCGGCTTCTCATGGATATAAAGAGGTGCACAGCAAGAGAAAAGCACATACTGGAGCCCATATCCAGCTTCTTTTGCAGAAGATGCCTGCCCCAAGTTCATTGTGAAAGGACAGGATGTGCTGGAGCCCCAGTCTGGTCTGGTACAAGGTGCAGGACACGCTGCACGCACGCCGTGGACGCTCCGCTCCACGGGCAGCTCGGCTCAGACAACTCCTGAGCCCGTGGTAGGAGAGTAATTTAAATGCATATTAGGAAAAAAAAAAAAGAAGCCAATTTTCAGGAGCCTGGGAACCTGGCTTCAGCCAGCAGTGTGAGGACAGGAGATAGCACTGAAACAGCCTTTCTGAGGCCTCCTGAGTGGAAGAGTGAAGTTTGCTCAGTACATCCCCAAGTTAATTAGAAATCGTTCTCCAGAACAAAGGAGCTTCACTTGGAAGCAATTAGAGGAATAACACTGATATTTACTTATTTTGTAATGCAATATTAGCGAGCGTGAAAAAAATGAGCCACTACAAAAGGCCAAACAACACAGAAATGATGAGCCCCAGAAAACTCCTCAGCAGGCGTGTCAGTATCTGCCATCAAAGGAAGGCCAACACTGATTGCTTTGTCTTACAGAGAACGCACATGTCAAAAAATCTCATTTATTGACTTCTGCTGTTTTCGAGGAAGAATCTGGCAAAGGACATCCTCCCCTACTCTGCACCTGGTAGAAAAACCCGGCCAAACCAGAACCGTCCCCCTCATTTAACAAAGGGTGGAACCAGAAATGCTTTGAAACTGTTCTGCCAAAAAAAAAAAAAGAAAAAAAAAAATGCAAGGCATCTTATATTCAAAGCTACCAGGTAGGCAATGGCTTTCAATCCAGCAAGCAAATCTAATACTAACATGTGCATTCAATTAATTTTTCACAAAACCAAAACAGTGAGTATTTTTATGACAAAAGAGATTAACAGTCTTGCAGATTTTTCTAATGCCCAAGTAAAGTTTTAACGGAACTTCTCCCTGTAAGCAAATAACTTTAGACCCTTGTGTTATGTTTGTCATCAATATTTCCTGGGAAGAAACACATCAACGCGTGTAGCTTTGCTGGGATTTTATATAACACCACTGAAATGACACAAAGGGAAGCATAACCAATCCAAACCTCAGAGAAAAAGATCTTTCAACAGATCTCCACGGACATCAGACAGAATTTCTCATGTATTTGGGAAGGCACTTCTTCCAAGGAAATAATTTAACAAAAAAGCCTCATAGAATCTATAAAGCATATATTTTTTTGAAACTGAAACAAGAAAATCACCAGGAATGTGTTTCCCTCAAAACGTAACACCTGGGTGAAATTGCAGTACTTGTTTTCACACAGTTTAGATTTGAAACAAAAAGAAGGAAATGCAACAGAATGAGGATAAAGAGATTCCTCCCTGCAAGCAGCTAGGACTTAGATTTTGCACATTTTGGAGCAGCTGATTCTGGCCAGTCAAATCATTAACAGTACCTGAAATCTCCTTTTAAAAGAGAACCAGGTCTAAAACCGCAGCTCCTCCTCCAAGGTTGCTTTAAAGCCTGTATCACACAGTTTTCCTTTTGCCCATGTGCCCCTGCCCCTGGAGCTCAGAGCCAGCCCCGGCCGCGCACGTACCCCGCCGTCGTTCAGGGCCCGCACTCGGAACCTGTAGGTGGCCCCGGGGAGGAGGCTGCTGACCGTGCACTCCAGCTCAGGCCCGTGGTACACCTCAGAAACCACTTCTTCAGGGGCTGTCATCTCCACGCTGTACTCAGAGACAGGACAGCTGCTTTCTGACGGAGGGACATCTGAAAGAGATCGTGTAATTTGTTAATAACGCTAGGGCGTGTGCCAGGAACAGCCACTTCTTACTTCGTACACCACAGAAATGTACATAACGTGTGTGTTTGTACAGACACACACAGACATATCCCTCCTGTTGTGGGCACCTTCTTTTTCCCATGAAAACAGTGTATTTGATAACACTTGCACCTTATGTTACAAGCCAGTACCACAGAATCAATCTGCCTGGGAATCAGAAAAACAGTGGCCACCGAAAAGGCTTCCAGGAAGCAACACTGAATTTTAGGTGAATTTTTATACTGGTGTTGAAATATATTTGACAGTTAGAAATTCTACTTATCCAGGATTTGGCTTAACAAATGATGCCACAAAAATACTTGGATGCTGCAAGATTATAATTTTAAAGAAAACACTCTGCTGGAAACTGGCATGTGCCTTGTATTCTGAAAAATGTGCATTTTTTGACAATTTAGTGCCATGACTGTAGTACAACATCTCTGCAAAATAACCGGGATCCAATAGATTATGTGTGTTATACTGTGGATCGGGATTTAAACGCCATCCAAAACCCTCAGCATGTTCTAACTCAAATTTTTCGAAAGAAGTTATATGTTAGAAGTAGCAAAACGCTTCTGCCGAGCCAACACTGCAAAGGAATTAAAAAGAAAAAAATAATTTTAATCTCACTGCGTTTTTGAAATAAGAAGACAGACATTCTAATAAAGCTGATAGCCCTGAGAAGGGCAGGTCCTCGCTACAAAAAAGTGGGAGCGCAGTTAAAGGACAGCTGAGCTCAGAAATCCAGCACTGAGCCACCGCAGTCCATGGGAAGCGGCACTTCTGACTCGCCCAGACTCCAGCGGACTTTGCCGTGCACTTCCCAGTGAACAGGACACAAGCAGCAGAAACAAAGGCTGAGGCAAGATCAGCAGCTGACCACCAGAAGCAAAGCTTTAGAGCAGCAGGATGCTGCACTGGCTTACCCCACTGCAGCTGCACTTCCCTGTGCCTCGGCTTGCCCAGGACTCTGGGTGGGCGGCAGTGCCCCGGCGCGACGCTCAGCGTACGGACAGGTAAACTCTCAGAGCACTGGGAGAGAACACAGCTCAGTTACCCCCCTGGCATGGCCACCACCTTCAAAGTGAGCCGTGGCTACAGAGAAATTGTTTTCTACACCCACCACTTCACGGAAATTTGTATCAGCAATAAAGGAGAGGAGATGCTATCGAGCATTTGTTACTCACAAATACAATTAATAGAGTTCCTTCGCTAGCATTCTCAAAACTGGGCTCTCTATTTTAGTTTTCCTTGGTTTTAAAATAATGTCAGGGCCTAAAGTACTCAATCTTAAATGAGAAAAAAACATCTTAAATGAAAAAAACATTTCAGTACCTATACTCTTATTCCTCCTGCTTTGATTTTTCAAAAAAAAGCAGGAGGAATAAGCGTATAGGTACTGAAATGAATTTAGATCAAAGAAGGGAATTATAGGAATCAGTGTCTGAAAAAAGGAACCCAAAAACTGAAAAGAACTCAGCTATATGAAAGATAATTGTTACAGTGAACTACCTCTTTCTGCATCTCCAGTCAATACAGGGTCAAGCACATTAGAGTCTGTGGCCTTTTCAAGCAAGTGGCCACATCAGATAAACATTATGGTCTTTTCTAATGTAAATATAAACAACTACAGATTGGTTTTGAGGAAACCAAATCTCACTAAATTGCAGCTTGCTGAAAAGAAAATTAGGCACACATTACAATCTAAAATTCAGCAACTTGCAGCCTAAGATTAACTGCAATCAGTGTAGTTTTACTCTGCTACAGGGAAAACATTCCCCTTCTTTCGAAAGCAGACGTGTTTTACCAAAACCAGCAGATAAATCTCTGAAAAATATAAACCAAATAGCCTTTATTGTTAGATAATACCCACCTGACTGTGCCCACCAGTACTGATACAGCATGCCCGGAGTTTGTACAAAGTGCCTGGTTTCAAGTCAGTACAGGTGTATTCCGTAGCCGAGCCACTATAGGCCACTTCCCACTGATTTGCTAAAAATAAGATATACCCAAGCTTAGAGGAGTGGGGAGCAACACATTTAGGAGTGTCTAAGAAGAAGGAAAATCCTCAGTGTTGTCTTCCACAAGTGATGTGCTTCAGGAAAATTGTTAGTATTACTATCACTACGAATATTATTTCCCACTTGAAGACATAACACATAGACATACGTGCAAATACACATACTTACAAGTACAAATAAACAATTCTTATATATAATGTATAAATGTGCAAATATACGGACACCAATATAAACAAAAATATTTCTAGATTTACCCATATAACATAAAATTCTATCGTTATTAGTAAAAAGAGGATACCTAAAAAATCCACAACAAAACCTTCCCAAAATCCAACCCAAACTCACCGAGGATCCCTGCAAAGTACATAACTCCGTTTCAGTCACATTATTAGGGGATTTATGATAATAACAATAATAGCCTAAGGAGTCAGGACTTCCCTGTAGTAGCCACAGTGGATTGAAATGGAGACAACTTTTCTCAAGCTTACCTTCTGGACTTCCTTGAGAAATCTCCAGCAGATACTTTAGGATTTCTGAACCACCATTATCCTGTGGAGGATCTGGAAAAATAAGAACAGGAGCAAAAGATAACAAAACAATTACCAAACCTGTTTCTGATTTCTGATCCAGCTCCTTCTTCACGAACTCCTCCACACTAACTACACCAAGCTAGGTGCAGCAGAAGTGGGTGACAGAAGTTAGCTTCCAGCATGAATCAGAATGAGGCTGCTGGATAACGATGATCCAAACAAAACATACAGAAAAAGCATGGAAAGAGAAGCTGCGTGGAGGTTTGCCCCAAGAATAAAGGAAGCAGCAGGAATGGGACAGGAAATGGAGAGTGAAAAACCTGAAGATGTGCTTGAGCGTGAGTTAATCGAAAACAACACAGCATTTTTGCTTCTGAACACACAAGAGCCTCTACACACCTTTTACAATATTAAAACAATTAAGCTGTCCAGTTCTCCAAACACATTCAACTTTGGACTGAGAAGCAGCATGACAAATCCAAGTTCTAACACATATTTACATGATTTTATTTGAATTTCTTATGACCCCAAAAAGCTCTGCTACAGCAATCTGAACTGGCTTACCCCACTTCACACTAAAGCCATGAGATGTTACTGGCCCCTTGATCACGGGTCTGGTTGGAGGTCCTGGCCTGTCTGGGCTGGTTGTGCAGACCAGCACTTCACTGGGAGAACTCTTCCCTTCCACGTTGGAAGCAAACAGCTGAAACAAAACCACAACGAGTTTGTCCTTGTTCACTGCAACTGCTTTTCTGGCAGTTCTGCATCAAGCCCCTTTTAGTAACTCCACAAATGCCAGCGAACTGGAAAGTATGTCACATCCCAAAGTGTGTGGGATTCTAATAACAGATATTAGATTGTCATGATGTTTCTTTACAAACCACAGTGATTTTTCCCCTCCTTCCATTAGCAATAGATCATGACATGTTTAAGATAAAAGCAGTGCTGGTTTTCCCTTTAAAGAAAAAGTCACTTTTAAAAGTAACTGTGTCAACTTGTAGTATTTTGCTGATAAAAGAAAAAAGAGAACTATGACTTTGCTATTTGTGTTTTGCAGATATTTTGAACTGTTATTTACAACAAAGTAATTCAGAGTATCAGTACTCACACAATTAAAAGTCAGATCAAAGTTGTGCCTGTAGCCAGTGACACCAGGCTACAAATTTGCTCTGATATCAATGCAGTTTTGTAAAATCCATGTTTAATTTGAAAGCAGGGCTGCAAAGAAGCACTAAGGGTTCTCTTCTCTCACCAGCCACAGCAGCCTTTACAACACTAAGCTAAAAGGCATCATCTGGGAGTGACAGCACAAAACCTTCCCAATTCTTTGGGTAGTTCTTTAGGCAACTTAACAAGGTCTTCTGTCCCAGACAACAGGAAAAAAATTGTTTCCTGTGAGGGTGGTGAGGCCCTGGCACAGGTTGTTCAGAGAAGCTGTGAATGCCCCATTGTCAGAAGTGTCCAAGGCCGGGCTGGACAGGGCTTGGAGCAGCCTGGGATAGTGGAAGGTGTCCCTGCCCATGGCAGGGGGTTGGAATCAGGAATCCAACGCAAACCATTCTACGACTCTAAGATTTAAAGGAGTCTTTGGGGAAAGTTTTCTTTTTGTTGCTCCTGAATATACTAAGACATAGAGAAGCCAGGTGTTGGCTTCACACACAGGCTCTGGCCATCTCCAGAGGGACGCCACAGTCTGGGTGGTGCATCTTGTGGAGCCACTGCAGTGGACAGTTGGGGATGGATGGACAGCAGCACAAGTTGGGGATGGATGGACAGCAGCACCACAGCTGATCCCGGATAAACCCCACTGCCTTCTCCTCGACAGCAGCACCCAGCACTGTGCCGTGATCAGAGAGGAAAATGACGGAACTTGGTGCTTGCAGGAAGACTCCAGAGCATCTCTTGAGGGCTCTGTGTTTATGAGCATCCACAGAGTAGAAGACACCAGCACTTGCTAAAAACCAGCTCCAGAACCAGCCACATGGACACGTGAGACAGAAATGCTTCAATTTCCGTCTGCCAGGGGAAGACAGGCCCCTGTGCTGGGGAGGGCAGCTGTGCTGGCTGGGCACCTCACAGTGTTTGCTGCATTCTGTAGAAGTGAAGTCACCAGGGACCAGGTTTTTGGGAGCAATGCAGCCGACTACAACCACCTCACGCCCTGAAACACACTTTTACAACATCCTCCTACATGGTACTGAGAACCGTGATTGTTCCCCAAAGTCTGAGCAACAGCATCTCCTGTGTGATAAAAGCAAAATGCAACTAACAGTTTAATATATTAGGTCACAGCATAAAGCAAATTTGTATTTGATGACTCAGTTTTGGAGGGATCACTAAAGGATCCCTGTAGTGCCTAGAAAAAACCCAACACAGAAAACACTACACAGTGACAAGAAGAAAAAGATTTTACCCTGAATTTATACTGTGTGCTTCTTCTGAGATTCTTCACAGTACAGGCTTGCTCCTCTCCAGTGTACTTTGGGTGAAACACGCTATCCTAAAAAAATACAAAAGCAAACAAATTCCCGTAACTGAGGAGTCTGAGAAAGTGCTCCCTGTGTTACAGTCTGTACCTACAACACATTATAGCAAAAAAACTTTAATAGCTGAATGCTTTAAAAAAAAAAAAAAACAAGAAAAAACAAACATATATATAAAATAAAATTAATTATTATTACTATTACTACTTCTAAGCTGCAAGGCCGTAATATTTTTCCTCTAGAAGAAACATGTTGCAGCTGCCCAGAATAATGTAATTTTGCTGCAAAATAAGCACAAAAACAATCGTGGCAGTTTAACCTGCTACAGAAGTAGAGGTGACAGGTGACAGAACACAAGCCCACCAAGAAGCAGCCAGGAGGACACAGCAGACTGACCTGGCTAAGGGACAAGCTGCCCTGTATCTCACAGAATCCGGGCTGGCTTTGGAAGTAATCATAGATGACAGCAGAGATTTTTTAGCTTAGGATTCCTAATTCTGCTGTGCAGCAGAGCAAATCACACAGCTCCTCCCTGCCAAGTACCCAGTACTCCTGGAAGGCCCTCCAAAGCAGCAGTCCACGCTCTTCTCAGTGATCTCCAATTAATAAATCAACGCTCAGCCTAAGTCACGCACTTTATAGCAACACAGTACTTACATTATCTTCTTCCTGAATTTCCAGGGTGTAGGAAATCACTTCCTCTGGTGTGCATCCTTCTACTTTATTCCACTGCAACGAGACCCACGTAACGCCAGCTCGAACAAGCCGTGGTGCAGAAGGGGTCTGAGGAATATTGCCTGCAGTGTAGCAAACCACCTCCTGGCTGTACCCACTGCTCAGAGACACAGCAGAGAGAGAGGAGTATTAAAAACAAACAAACAAACCTCCAATCCCCCCACCCCAAACAAACAAATAAAACAAACAAACAAAAAAAAACCCCCACCACAAAAACACAAAGCTAAAGAAACCTAAACCTGAGTGTACTTAAGAGAAATATTTCGTTTTTTCAAAAAACTTGGACAACGTTCAAATTGCTCAGGTGGAAAAGATGAACACCGAGTTAGGAAGTGCCAGAACTAAGAATAGAAAAAAATGCAGGATAATGTGTCCTCACGGTCATTTTTAAAGATCTCACTGCGCTAACATTGGAAAAAAATATTTCATTGTTTGAAAATATTAACTTGGTATTAACTGTGAAGTGGAGGAAAATCTCATTTAACAAAGGGGAACTAAAGTATAGGAAATAAAGCCTCAAGTGTTGAACTTTTGGATGTTGAACCTGAGAAGTGCAGAATACAGCTTCTATAAATTCTGATCAAAGCTCTCAATGGAAGGTGAGATTCTTGTAATTTTAAAATCTGTTTGCAAAGTACAAAACACATTTTGTGCCTTAAAGTCACACCATGAACTTAACACACAGAAAAAGCAACTTTCCTTATTCTGAATCTTCTTTCTCAAAAATAACCTGTTTGTTGAAATACACTTATAGTTAAATAAACCACCTATAACTAAAACCCAAACAAGACAAAAATCATCATACATGGTAAGTCCACAAGCATTACAACAAACCAAAACCATCTAATGACATGAAGTGTTAGATGACATTATCATGCCATAATTTTGAGTGCTGTCTATAAAAATAAAGCATGTGTTGCCGGTGCTTATCTCACAGATTAGCACACAGCAGCTGACCATAAATAGTTTTTAGTTCACTCCTTCCTCAATAGCCTGAGGGGAGAGAAAAAAGGGAGACAGAGAACAAGGAAAAAGGGGGGGTGGGGAAGGAGTGTTGAAACACTCCCTAAAACATTTTAAAAGTCGGGAATCTGGCAAAGAAAAGAGATGCCAGAACTGGGAACTCTACACAAACCCAATTCCCTTCCAGTTACGCTCAGCAGCTCCAGCTCAGCCCCCCTCTCTCTCCAGACTGAGTATCATTTCAATAGGGAGGGAATTAATCTTGCAAGAAGTTGGGAAAAGGGGCTCTGCACACATGAGTGGTCTCAGTCCATCTCAGGAGAACACAGGAACATGAATAAAGAAGCTTTCTAAAGCTATAAATTACTGAGAGGCTTGTGTTTTAGAAGAGAGAACAATACAGAAGCACATTGTTATATACCACTAGTGTTTCTTTTGTGTCCTTGTAATAATGATTAGATCCTGTTTAGCTAAGAAGGACAATAAAGGAGTACACAAGGGCACTGGATGTTTGGCTTCTTCACAGCTAAACCCTTCCTGGCCTGCTTTGCTTGCCTGAGCACAGGAGCACACACAGCCCCTGCAGCACAGTGTCTCTCTGGGCACACTCTGCTCCTCAGCTGCAGAACATTTCATCCCAGTGTTCCCCGGCAGCTCCCGGAAGACTGAACTAAGTCTGATTTCTCACAATCTTCATGTGAGTGCATCAGTTCACGTGCAAGGAAAAGCAGAAGCTAGACCCCATCTTTCAGTGCCTCGGATGTGCCTGTCCTCTCCCAGTCCTGCCTGTCGCTCCCTTCTTTCCCACCCCATCAGCCAGCCCTGCCAGTCCCGAAGAAGGAAGGGACTGTACTGCTGAAAAGAGACAGAAGGGCTTTGCTTTAAACC
Organism: Gymnorhina tibicen; assembly: GCA_013399875.1. NCBI lineage: Eukaryota > Metazoa > Chordata > Aves > Passeriformes > Artamidae > Gymnorhina > Gymnorhina tibicen. The sequence continues at coordinate 1,050,645 of VXAZ01007116.1, read as the reverse complement.
AGAAAAATAAATATGTCAAGATTCCTTTCAAAATCTGTAACTCAACTTCCCCTTGCTTGTTTTTCTTGGTTCACAGAGGTCTCTAGTGGGAATTTTACATAACAGATGTATTCTTTTTGTATTAGGAATAGACCACAAAACACCATTTAACACCTCAAAAGGAGTCTATCTGCTTAGGCTGATCTCATCATGCTGAAGGTACACAGCAATTCCCTGGGAGGTGAAGGATATCCCCAGGGAAAGCGTGACTTACCTGGAAGCATTAATAACAGCGCAAATGTCAGATATTTAACTTGAAACCACGAAGAGAAAAGAAACAGAAGTCCCCCAGAAATTCCTCTTTATGCTGTCACTGATAGGTAAATTTTTCAACTACCACTTTTTCTCATGAAACCTGTACCCTGAGGAGCTCACCTAGTACCGATGTCGTTCTGGGCCGCCAGTCGGAAGGTGTAACCCAAAGCCGGGCACAGCTTGGTCAGCTTGCAATGCTTCTGGCTCCCAAAGTAGCATTCTCTGAAACCACTGTTCCTCTTTCCCTGGAAAGAGAGAAATCTGTAATCGGATCGCTATGAAACAAAACCGCGCCACGCTCGTTTCGAAAGGCGCCGTTAAGCGACACCGGAACGAGATGTGTTCGTGGAGGCACCGTGCAAAGGGAGCTGGGCAAGCACGGACAGGGGCTCTGAAAATCACACAGAGCAGCGCAGCCAGCCTGCTGTCAGATCCCCCCTCTTCTCACCTGCTGGTACTTGTGAGGTGTGTCTACAGCTCTAGTTTGAAACGCAACTTATCCCACTCACAAACAAAGAAGTGGGAAAATTCTGAGTGAAATGACTCTCTGAATCTGCTCGGCCACAGGAGCACAGGGAAGGTGCAGCCAACCTTTCCTTGCAAGCACTTTTATCCTCCACACATCCATCCCTCGCTGGGGTTGTTTCAGGAATTCTCTATCCCACAAGAGGGCTCTCGCTCCCCACGGTCCAGCACGGCCGGAGCCAGCGGGACAAGCTGGGTGCGACCCGCCCCGTGCTCTCCAGGGCAGAATTCACTCATCACGGGGAAATACTCAGCGTGCCAGGTCCTGCACCCACCCCGCTGCCCGGAGCGCACGGCGTGTGATGGGCGAACAGGATTTGCTGGGAAGTTTGCAGCTCTGGTAAGGAAGGTGTTTGCCAGAGGGATGGTTTAATGGGAGCCTCGCATCACCGTGACCTGGAGCAAGGATCCACCCTGGCAAGGACAACATGAGGCAGCGGCCCAGAGGGTACCGAGGCACTTCTCCAGCTCCCAAATACTTCCTCAGGTACGGGTTTGTACCTCAGCACGGCTGAGGACAAGGACACTCAGAAGTTCTCTCCCCCACCCCACCACATCTAAAACAAAACGAAACCCTTACCAATCCACCCCAGCTTGGTACACCCAATTTATTTAGAAATAAAGCCAAGCTGTTTGCAGGACAGAGATCCCAAAGTAACGGGGAATATCTGGACTCATTCTACCCCACACATGCCAAACGCCCAGTTTGAAACCTTTCAGGAGAAAGGGCATGGATTGCTCAGCTCCTCATAAACAATATCTACCAGAACTGAAGCAGTTGAAAGGGGTTTTAATTTCAATACTCAAATACAAAATTAATGGACAACTACATTAAGAAGTACCCAAAAGCACACCAGAATGGAAGCCTGACAAAGCACATCCATGGGCTCAACGGGTGCAGGAGACAGGGTTATGCCCATCTCTGCAACTTCTTCTGACTGAAAAGCTCTGCTGAGCCATTTACTAGTTTTGGCACACATCTGTACAATTTTTAATTTTTATTTTACTCTTCACACAGGCATCCCTCCCTGAGGTCAGCAGCCTCACCTCCTTGGGCTCACTCTGCCCTCCCACACACCGTTCCTCCTCCACGCTCAGAACACCACCACTAAAGAGCTCAAAAATGCCTGAGTGGGACACGCATTTTTCCCTGGCCCATCCTCCAGCCCCTGCTGATTTCTACTTCTTCTCCCTCGGACTGTGACACAGAAGAAAAAACTCCCTGAAACGTTTGTAGTGAATCTCCAGAATGTGTTTATCAGGCTAGAAACAACCACGCAGATCTCCAGCACAGCACAACAATGCGGCGGCACCGAGGGGACATTTAGCACGCTGGCAAACAGCCACAACTTTTATTTATACAGTGGGAGCCTACACTTGCTCTAGAACATCTTCACACACCATCTTCAACTTCACCCACCTGCTCCAGCTGTAGCATTACTGCACAGCTCAAGTAAATTAAGGAGTGGAATTGGAAAAGAATCATGAAACCCAAAGCAAAAACATTCTGTAAATGAGAAAACCTTTTCAGATCTAAACTCCCTAGCTATGGAGCGCTATGATGGAATTTCTTTCGGTCAAAAGTAACAGGTGAGCACACTTCTCAGGTCAGCAGTAATATATTTAAAATGCAGACTATACAAAACCTAATTAGAAATCTTATGTTTCAGTAAAATGTCCATTCATCAGCGCAGCACTACTAAAAACAGATTTTTTGTTCCCCTGTGCAAACTCTCTTTTACAGGTTGAGCCGCATTAAATTAATTTTTCCTCAGCTCTTTAATGACTTTACTGCTTATAAATAATCAAAAACATTTAATTTATTTTGAATTTCTGTTTAAGAATGCCTTTCTACGAAATGATTTTCCAACGCTTTTTTTCCAAGAGAACAAAGTGACCAATTGGTAAGCATGTGGTCAATAAAACAATGCCGGCTAAAAGGGAAAATCATGGAAAATCTCACCTATAGCACAATGCCTGAACAGAGAGCAATGGGCCAGGCAAACTCTCATTTGTCAGACTGGTTGGTTAAAACTTTGCCAAGATTGCCAAACATTTAAGGTATCCTTAACTTTATAACAGTACAAGCCCTGATATTGTATATTTCTCTTCTAGAAGTGGTATTGTACACTCCCCAGACTCACTCAGAGACCAACTGGTATTCAGATTACTCAGACTGGCTGGTATTTTGGATTCTATTGGCACTAATTGGAGAGGCTGGCCGATATTTCTAATTATCCTGGCATTAATAGCCTGGAAATAGCCTCTCCGCTCCTTCTCTCCCAAGATTTATGAAAGCACTAATGCTGGCATAATTATAGACAGGAACAACTGGCAGGCTGGTACTGGCTGCCACCCAAGAGTCTTACAGCTTTCCCAGAATCCTTCTCCTATTCTTTGTACACTCGGCATCCAAGTTTTTAATCCTTCAAATAATGTTTCGTAAGTTGCTTAAAATACACTGTATCGTTTCTGCAAGCATTTCTAATCCCCACATTTTGGAGGGAGAGCGCTGTTGGGCTTCACCAGCCCTGCTTTCTCCAGCCTGGGTTCCCTTTTCTTCTCCAGGACAGCCCACCCTGGGGTGGACCATCAGCGCCTGTCTGAGGAAACAAGGACAATTCAGCTCCACAATACTCCAACACAGAGTTTAAACACAATTAAGAGCTCTGCCTGCTATTTCAGCAATATTCCAATCTGCACACTCACTTAACACAGGGTGCTTGATTGTCTTTGGAGAGTCTATTTATTGAAGAAGGGATTTGAGGCTTGAAACGGGTTTTGTTAACTGAGTTCCCTGCAGCAGATCCAGTAAATAAACACCAAAGGAAGAAGGGGCCGCTGCAGGTACAGCAATGCAGGAATGGAGCCCAGTCCTGCACAAGACCTCACCGCACATGACTGAAGCAAAGCTCAGCACCACATCCGTGACCAGGACGCAGGACTGACATCTGCTGTGGCCACACCAGCAGTGGCTTCTGTGTTTGGGTCATGTTGGCAATAAAAAGGACCAGACTGAAATTCAATCTGACACAGAGCTGTGGAGCAATCTGTCAACAATTAGTGTGACACACCCTAAGATCTCTGCAAAGCATTTACAGGGCCAGTTATGCAAGTAACTGAATTCTCTCTATAGACACACACTTAGAAGACAGCAAAGGACCTACAAAACATCCCGAAATTATACACAAACCCCAATTTTACCCAAGGCTCTCCTCCTGCATGTCTCACAAGAGTGGCACAGCCACAGAACAGACTCAGAGGGCAGGTAAGTGAACAAACACAAACACGGAGCTCCCTGTATCCAGTTCTGGTGGAGCACCACCGAGATGCCTGGCTCGGATTAACAGCTGGTATAAACAAGCACATCTCTGCTACCTCGAGGAATTTAAAACTTTGTGGCAGAACAAAATTATCCCCATTTATCTCTACGTAAACTTCATTATTAACTATCCATCATCAAATCATTAAATAGTGTGGTATTGTATTGGTCTCTCTCTCTCTCTCGTAAATTAAAATGAGCTGCTTACTGGATAAGAATTAAAGCTGCTTGGGGTTATACACAAACCAGGGACACACAGTGTGAGAGGGATGTCCTTGTCTCCAGCTCAGGAATATTCCTGCCCTTTCCCATAGAGAATGAATAGGATACTCTCGCTATCCATATACACAAGAGAAACATTTATTTACTACCTCCTAATCACACAACGAGCATTTCACATCTAATTAGTAACAAAGGCCTGGTTCTTACAGCAGTGCCAGCAGCATTTTTCAATGCAGTTACAGTTTATTGATTTTGATGAATGCTGGCATCAGGGAAAGCATCACCTCCTTTACAGTCATGTTTTCTGTTTGGTATATTTTTAATGCTATTTTTTCCCCGATTAGCCTTTTGCTTACCCTGAATAATCAATCCTGGCACCAAGTCACCAATTGATTAGTTCAGGTTTGTAATTTCAAAGTTCATAGCAAAAGAGCCAGAAGGTGAAGTTTTCTGTAATTACTGATTTTTAACTGATTTTATTGCCAGACAACTGATGCCAATCCCAGCACCTGTGGTGCAAGCATGTTCCAGTCCCAATGAAATTCAGAATGCCTGCAACAGGGGTTGATCCTAACTCCTTTGGAATCAGTGGAAATTTTCCTAGGGTACATCCAGCGTATCTGAGTGGTAATTTGCTGGACTGATGTTTTACTCTCCTATTAAAGAATGAGGTGTCCTTCATAGTTCTTCGGGCATTTTAAGAGATAACAGTTTATTAGCAAGGTATTACAACCCTAATTCAAAGGCTTGGATCAGTAAAGGGAAAGCATTTGTGTTTTCTAACTAAACATGTAGCACCAGTCACATTACAAACCATTTAATCCAAAATGGGATAGAAAAACGTAGGATAGCTGGAATAGCTTTATATCTTGACAATCTTTCAGAGTCTGCAAGTCAGGAAAAAACCCCAAACCTCAGAACTAAACTGAAGCAGCAGCTGGGTAGGGCTGGCACAGTAACATATTAAGCAGTATAACCTTCTAGAATTTCCCACCTCGCCTAATCCTGGGGCTGTGAATACGGTGCCTCTGCCGCCGCTCTACAGCCACAATTCGTTTTCTGCACGTACAAGTGATGCCACCTGCACTCCTGGTGGCATTTTGGGTGCTACAAACAGTGCCTCTGCCTTGTAGAAACAGGAGGAACCAGGTGAGATACCGCTGAGCATCTGGCACACTCTGAGATCTGAACTGCCCCAGAGACACACAACCCGTGACCCCCCCAGCCGGGAGCACCAAGGGGCTGCAGGAGCCCCTCCCCTGGAGTGGTAACTCTGCTCGAGCTGGGGGAACACACTGGTGTGGCTGGGACACAGCTGAAAGTGCTTGCCTGGATGCCTCCACCACTCCCCACACCTCCCATGCCTGATGCCAGCTTTGTTCCCAGAGTCTGAGCTGCAGCCTTCCAGGACCTGTGCGTCATGAGTGTGGTGAGGGCTTTCCACACCATTCTCTTCTAGGAAGGGACTCAACTTCCTAGGCAGGCTGCCACTTTAGGGTGGTTTTCCACCTTTATCACCTGACAGATTTCTTGCTCTCCGCTCTTGCAAAGCCCTCTCTGCTTTGCAGCCACAATTTAATTTCCTTCTGATTGCCGATTTTCCCGTGTTTATATTTTACCCTGTGCCTCGCAGCTAATCAATGCAGCTCTAGCTGAGATCTGGCAGCACGTTCGCTGTTGCCTGGCAAGGCTTCTCCTGTGCCTTGGTGTGTATGTATTCCTTGATTTCACCAGGACAGTGTGGCATTGTGGAGGAGGCAGGGCTTTTGCTTACGTGGAGTTTACACAACCGAGCGCGAGGCTACGGGGCGCTGCGAGTGAATTCTCTTTTGTGCCTGGGTGCCGTAATTCCAGCAGCTAAATGCACTTCACGCCAGAGGCACAACCTGCCACGGCACAGGGAAAAGCGAGCGCAGCAGCCTGCCAGCCCACCACTGCATGTGATGAGGCTCCTGCAAACCCGGGCACGGCCAGCCTGCATCTTCAGACTTATCCTTTCATAAGCTTTAATAGCAGGTTTTCATTTCAGTGGCTTAAAATTGTATTTCTGTCTCTTATCAGAGGAAAAAATTTTTTAGAGAAGCTACACCTGTGGCATTAACTGTCTCAGAACATGACAGCTACATTTCAGCCAGGAGTCCCATCAGACATTGGAGATGTACCAAATTAATTTGTGCAGGGCCATTATTCTTTCATCTGTGCTGGCTAGCTATCCATTATAATCTCAGATTTCAGGGCTGTTACTGAGAAAACAAGGTAATTAAAATAGGTAGACTCAGGGAATCAGGATGCCTTAATTTTTTCCCATTGAACTACCCTAAACCAAACTGCTTTTGCTCTGTGAAAAACAGGTGTCATAACCATTCTTTCTCAAGACAAAACTCTTATTCAAGAGTTTGAAGGACAAAAGCATTTTAGAATTGCCTTATATGTATATATATGTCTCCAAAATTGTGTCTAAGCTCCATGCAGACAAAATTAACATTACAAGTATTTGCACTGTATTAATTGTCTGCTGATGGTCCTTCTTCTGACAAGACCTTCTGTTGCTTCCCTTTCCTTTGCAGGCTGGAATCATCCTTGTTTCCACTGCTCTGTGCTGCTCTGTTCCCTCAGCTCCAAGTTACTGGAAGTGCACGCTCAAGGTGCCACAGAAGGTCTAACAGGATCATCCTGGCCCATCCTTTTGGAGAAATCTCTCTTTAGCCTCCTTTCCCAGACTTCACACTTCTCTTTTTCCCCTTCTTCAGTGACAACCTTTGGCCTTCCATTACGTGCAGAGGGACAGCAAGTCATTCTGAAGTTATTGTTTAACTTTAGTCCTGGTTCTGAGGGTTTCTCACCATGCAGACCCCACTAGCTGTGACAGTGCATACAACAAATGTTTGCACAGTGAGTGGCCCCAAACACCCAACACGCAGCAGAACGAGCAGGGAATGTGTTACTAATGCCATGGTGGAAAACTATTCACAACGGAATACTCCCTTTAGAATATTTTTAGACTACAAAAGGCTTCAAGAGATGTTTCTCAGACTTTACAACCAAACACCCTTTCACGCCCTTCATTTCCCAACTCGTGACTTCTTTTATTTGCATGTTGTCCAAGCCCTTTCTGTTTCTCAATATTTATTTTTTTCCTTCAGAGATAATACTCCCTGACTCATGTTTTCTGCAGAAATATGGCATGCACAAAATAAAGGGGGCAGAAATTAGGGGATAGAGGGAAGACTCACAAGAACCCACCTCCAGCAAATCCTCCACATCATCTCCCAACAGCCCAGTGCTCACTAACCATGGAAGATATTTAGGAGAGAACTTATTTCCTTTGTGTCTGGAAGGGGGCTAATTGCCACTACACAAAGGACACTTCTTTTGACCCTGAGTACATTCTCTGCAGAAAGGTCTGTAAGATCATGGCTCTTCTCCTCCGAGGCAGGAACAAGTGTTTTATTCTGCACTCAGCAACGGAAGAAGGAGATCATGAACAGAACTCTAAGATACATCACAAGTAATTAAATAATAAGTAATGCTAATTAACAAATAAAGTACACCAAATGAGTGATAAAAGATTTCAAGGGTACAGAAACAGAACATTATCTCTGTATAAAATACACTGAATGGAAAGTTTTCCCCCCACTGCCTCTTTCACCTTTCCAACTCTTTACCTAATGCCATCAGGATTGCATTTTCTCATTTCTACTTTCCCCTGTATTTAATTATTTTTCTTTACTCAGCAAATCCTTGTAAAGTCTGAGTGCCGTTTATTTGTGTATTTATTTCGACTAGTTACTACTTACCTCATCCCACTCCAGAAGGTAGCTGGTGATTTTTGAACCATTATCAATGGGTGCCTACGAACAAAAATAAACAAAAGGTGATCTGGGGAATAAGAGAAAACGACCTCAACCTCCCCCAGGCAAATGACTACAGTTTCAAGTGAAACCAAAGCTTTGCACATGGCTTGGCAACCTCTTAACGAATGCCGGGAAGAAGCTGGACATAATGAAACACATACATTTTAAAAGTCAAGGCAGTGCACAGGAAGGGATCTGTCAGACTGCAGCAAGTTCAAGTCCCTTACTGAATAATGACTGTCTCAGCTTTCAATTATTTCCAACATTTATGCTCACTGTCCGTACTTTTTCCCTGCTTTTCGCCCGATCCAAGTGTTACCTACCTTCCACTGTAAGGTTAAGGAGCTTTTGGTCCTGTGCGAGGTTTTGGGTGGGAAGGGACACTCTGGTGCTGAGCTGTGAGTGGTGAAGCTTACTGGCTCTGAGCAGGATCCCTTTACTGAGTTGTACGTTGCATATACCCTGGAAACAGTATTCAAATGGGTTATAAATGTGCTGACAGTTGCAGTGGCACTGCCTCGGCCACAGTATTTGACTACCAAAGCACCCCCGATAGCATCCACTAATTTCAGACTTATCACAGACCAGTGGCTATCCTTACTTTACTTCACTTATACATGAATGCAAAAAACATTGACAGCAGAAGAGGAACAGTGTTTTGTGCAAATATTCCCACAGACCACTGAGTTACCTTCATTATCTTTTCTTTGCACCAATATTTCCTTGCCTATTGCCAGGCTTTCACACACTGTGAAAAGATCCTTCTTAAAATACAACAGAGAAAAAGGTATCAGCTTTAATGCCTGGTTTAGACTTGATCCACATGTACCACGTTGAGTGCTGGGATCTGCTGGTCTCCTTCTGTGGGTACAACCTTCTCCTGAATAACTCGGGCATCAACACTTAGTGGACCTCCATGGGTTAGAACTAACACAGCTCAGCAACACTGCTCTGATAAACTAAAAATCTTCAAAGCAAATTTGATTTCAGGAAAATCCTCTATATGTCAGCACAGAACATGCAATACCAAATAGTAGGGGAAAGCAAATAGGATATAGCTGAGCACTTCCTCACAAGGTGCTTTTCTCTGGAAAATTAATGACGTTATTTTTTCCCTTCACATTTTCCACGCAGCAGAAGAAAAAGTGCAAATTGGAAGTCTTCTACTCAAAAAAAAAGTTCAGGCCATGACCAGACAATGACCTCTGAGTTGGCCATAGCTATTGTGTGCTTGAATGCAGAGCTGAAGAAAGGGCAATTTCTAAATTTGCTTCCATTAGATAAGAGTAATTTACGTACAATGGCCACCTACGTAGAATCAAACCTTTTGGGGGAGGTAGACAAGAACTGCTCTGGTGCTGCTTTACACATCACCTGTTAGCAGGCAGGAGCGACAAGAATTGCAATTAATTAACTGAGCCTGCATCTGGCAGGTGGCACGTACGTGTGCTGGGAACGAGCGTGGCCCAGCATCCAGCACACGCCACAAAGGAAATAAAACTGTGTGAAAACGAGCTCGAGGGGCATCTTCAGCAAGTCACTGAAACACCAAGCACAGCCAGCTCTGAGGGCACCACAAGAATACTCCTGAAGAAAAGCAGGTGGTGGTTCAGAGCAAACCAGGCTGTTCCAGGGCCCAGCACGGCAGCAACAAACACAAGCACCTTGTCCCGGAGAGACAAAGCCCTGAGAGATGCTGCCAAGGTCAATGAGACCCAAGGCGATCTGCCCAGTAACTGCTGGCCCCATAAATTTCTTTACTTAACAGATTTATTTCTTCACAGTCATTAATACATAATGTAGTTTTCAGTGGAGGGGAAAAAAAAAACAACCTATGGTGGAAAGCAAACAGCCACTGTTTCGGTGTCAGCTCGCTCCGCTGCCGTGTGCTGCTCTGCAGCTCTGACTTCTGCATTCAGTCACTCCTTTTTAAACAGAAGTTACTGTTAACTGTTCACAAACAACCTGCAATTTGGCAAACCTGCAGGAAGGTGGAGGGAACTGTAGGTGGGGAAGAAGTAGTCAGCCAGGACCTGGGGCAAATACCCACAACGCCCCTAAAAATGACCAAAACCTCAGCCCAGCTGTGCATGGTGACCTCTCTAGTGTTTGAAGCTGGCTTCAAAAGAGATGTTCAGTGCTGACAGAAGGAAGGTCAGCAGTGTTTTACAACCTTCTCCTCGTTACCATCTCTGTGCTGCTAAGGCCAGGACTCCTGCCTGACCTGGGAGCTGCAGCTTTTCCTTATTTATGACAAGTTCCTTCTGGTCTCATGCTTCTACTTGAAAAGTTCATTTTAGGGCTCCACTAGAAACTACCTTTAAAATTAGAAAGAATCTATAGTATCAGAGCTAGATGGACACATTTTGGTGTTGGATTTTTTTTTTTTTTTTAGAACTCAGAAGCAAGGTGTTTGTTCCTTAATGTTTTACAAACAGGAGCAACCTTGATGTGAAACTGTGTGCCAAACCTAGCCCTTGTCTGGAAAAACAGAAGGGAACAACAGACAGGAGTGAAAGGATTTTTTTTTTTTAAGAAGGATATTGAGGGTAAGTGAACAGGATGTAAATTCAAAGCCTTGGTTCATAAACGAAGTCTTTGGATTGGAGCACATGAGCAGGTGACACAGACAGTGTTAAAACCATCAGAGAGCAAAACTAGAATATGTTAATAGCTAATAAATGTGTAAAACACATTTTCAGAATAAAAGAGAAATATATTATGAAATTATCAACACAGGTCAGTGTGAATCCTTTTTTTCCCTTGGAAAAATTGCTGAAATGACTATGGTCAGACGGATCTGTGTTCAGCAGATTTAATTCCCAAAGCGTGGCCTACTTATGAAAAAAGCATGCTGGAGTACTTCCAGTGTTTATGCTACAGGAACTGAAGAAACACCAGTTGCTTGAGTCAAATTTTTACACGACCTCAGATATCCCACTTTCATACACAAGCACTTCCAAGCCTGGTATCCATACAAAATACAGGTAAATAAACTTCTTTTTGCCTCTTACTACAGCAGTGACAACAACACAACAAAAGATATTGTTCAATAAGCACTCATAGTCCAAGATAAAATCTATCATAAAATATTTAGAAACCACTGAAAAATACACCTACAGAGGTGACCATGAAATTCTTGAACTACACTGTGTATTTACTTTTAAAACTTTCACATTTATTCTCATATAATTGAAGAGTTTATATTTAAGTGACATTCATTTCATGCTAACTCACCTGACGTGATAATCTGTTGCTGGCCTAAGGTCCTTCAGGTTATATTCTAATTCTTCGCCACTGCAGGAAAGAAATCCAAACCCAACGAATTAATAAATTAGGAAAAGCAGTAATACCTGTAGCACAGATAGTGATTTTCTAGTGACATAATTTGAAAGAAGAAAAACAATTCCTCCAAAGAGAAACAGCAGTAAACCATATACCAACAATTTGTCAACACACTTCATGTTTCCTGAAAACTTCATAAAGCTCCATATGCACACAAGAATTTATTCAGTAAACTAAATATATGGGTTTATTTCAATGCTATCTCATATTTTGCTGATATTTGTATAAAGCTCATTGTGGTTTTCAACCCTCCCAGAGCCAAAAAGAGCGAAACCCAAACATTATTGTTGTACTTTCTGCATATTCCCTATTCAAAATACTTTATACAAAGTGACCCGTTGAACTTCAGAGGAAGGCGCAGAGTTTCTTGCACAACTGTTTCACTTATTGCTTTCTCCTCCAGAACCACCCTCCCTGTGAGGACCACGGCAAGGAGACATTTAATTAACATCCAAACAGCTGGACCCAGCTCTCTTTCAATACCGAGGAAACTTAAAGCAAAGTGTTTTAGACACTTTAGGAAAAAAAAACAGTGTACAATCCATTAATTTCAAAAGCAGCCAACATAGTTAGGGCTATTCTTTTTCCTTCTGGCTTGTTTGGTGGTAAATGAACACTGGGCTCAGTCATGTGTTGCCAAATCTGTGAAGATTAAGGTACGGGTCAGCGCTTAATAAGTAATAGCCATCTCATGTAAGAGCTTGGCTTATTCATGATTTTATTAAAATATGGGAAACAAGAAAGCTCTCAATTTAGCATAAAGAAGTATTTCATAACTAGCTGGACAAATACAGGGAGATGTCTCAAAATCAATAGAACAAAATCCACCAGAAAGCACATGCCTGCTGGGTTGCCAGAAATCCACCAAAAAGCCTTCTATTTTTTATTTCATATAATCCAGTGCTCTGCAAATCCAGTTTTTCCCCTCGGAAATGAGTGCACCTCCTTGCAAAGACAATGTATTCAACATATTGCAGACTCTCTTTTGCCTATAGTAATAACAATTACTGCTGCTGCTGATGGAACATACCACATCAAGCTAAAGGCTGCACTCTGGCCAGCAGCAGGAGACACATCACCACCAGCAGCTTTAAAACAGATGCACAACATTTCATAACCAGGAGAAAATGTGCAGCCATCACACCAACAAGCACAAGAAGTACTAGAAAGTGTCCTTCCCGTTTTAAAAGCTCAGCAGAGCACATACTTGACTACGGAGATGCTCGCATTGGCTCACCAACAGCTGGTGTAAATGCCAGAAAAAGAGTAAAATCAGGCAGCCTTTCCCTGGTTAACACAACCTTTTTGTATCATCCAAGACCTGCCTTCAGCATACTAAGAGGAATACCCTAATTCACAGGACATCTTAAGAAAGGAGATGGCCTGGTCTCAAGAGGTAATTCCTTAAATGCTCTATCACCTGGACTTTATTTAATGAGATTTGGGAAGGATTAGCTATTTCACAATAGCCGAGGTCACATCTCCAAATTCTCTTTCCCAGTCGTCATTAGCGGGGAAAAAGAAAGGCATAACACCATATGTACTTGATCACAGAATGAGCTCAGAGGATCACTGCAAGGAGACACAGAGAAATCCCTCAGAATTTTTACTGAAGTCTGCTGAGAGCCAAGTATTCGGGTTTTTCTGGGGAGCCTCTGTAACCTACTGACTGCTGTACTCCCTCCTCTGTTCATCTAAGACACTACAAAGCAGCAAAGCCCTCAAATTTTGCTCGTTAGCTGAAATAACAAGATTTTACTGTTCTAAATTCTGCAAGTCCACACAAAATTAGCCCATTAGGAAGGCAGCTCTCCTGCCTGCACGGTGAACACGAAAGGTTTTGACATTTAGCATAAAAGAAAAGTAACCTTTTCACTGGCAATGGGAGTGACGGCATCCCAGGCAGTATCTGCCACATGCCAGGGAGGTGGGATGGGGTGGCAATTAGGGACCCTGTGACATGCACTCCACCAGCTCCCTGCAAGCTCCTCTGGCGAGGGAACAGGGTGCTCAAATAATACACCCTGAAAAGCGCAGAGAATTTACTCCTAATGAAACAAACAAACAAACAAAAAAAAACGTAAACATGATGGTTTTACCTGTAAATTATCTTGTATTTTCCATCCCTCCCTTTATCTGATAAGGCAACCTCGTAGGTACAGGTGTAAGGCAAACCGTTGTTGTGTCTATCTGCATTGAGAAGGCCAGTGGGAGGTGACCAGGAAAGTAAAACTGTTCTTGCTTGAATATTGGTAACCTGTAAAAGAAACATCAGTTAATCTGAAATCCAAGGAAAAAAAATGCCATTCCGTAAGTATTTGCTTTTTTGCTTGCATCTTCGCAATCAACTTTGTGTAAAATGGAAATGTCAGAGCTAGAGTTGAAAAGTGAAGAGTCAGAAGCGATCGACAACACAATCAAAACCACAGATTCGTGGCACAAAGTAATCTCTGACGGATGAGGAATACAGAGCAAGGCTCCCCTGCAGTGAAACGGCTTGTCACTGTCTGAGCATCCAGCACAGGGTAACTCTGGAGGTACCTGCTGCTGTGGCCGTTCCCAGAGGGAAACTGGAGCGAAGTGGGACAAAGGCTTTATTCTATAGATCATTTTGTACACAATTATTTTTCTGCAGTTTTTGTTGGGGAGCTTTTCTAAGGAAACTCTGCTGGCTTTTTCAGTCATCCCGTTCCTTCTTGCCACTTGAAACCACAATAACTCAACAGCAAATATGCAGAAAAACCCAGTTCGACCTGCAAAGTTATGCTGGCCCAAAAGCACAAGGGAAAATCATAACACAAGTCCAGTTGTCAGTTAAAAACTACATTACAAATCAATCACTTTGTGCCTTGAGAGAAGGACCTGTGCGTGATCTGCAGTCACCACTGAGTGCAACAACTCTGTGGCAGATGGGTGAGGAATCTCTTTTAATAAAACATGGAAAAGGTACTTCAAACCCCTGCAACCAAAACGATTTTGTCACCCCACCAGTGCCACTGTACTCTTCTGGAGAGCCAGGTTCACACAGCTTACAGAACTAGCATCACCTTGCTCACCAGGAGAGCCTCTGGCACACCAGCTGCACACAGCAGCAGCTTCCCAGAGAACAGCCTTCTGTTATCAGGCCAAGGAAGAAGAATAAAAGTCCCCCCTGCCACTGTCTCAAAAGAAAAACAAATAAAAAGCAATAGCTGCAGTGGTTATCTGGGAGAGGCAGCACATTTTCATGCAAGCCTGCTGAAATATCCCAGGGAAGCCTCAAATGCTCTGCAACCAACTCTCCACTTTTCATCATGAAAATAATGGTGTTTTTCCTTCTTAATTGTAGTGAGTTTATAAACAATATTTTTTAGTTAGCCTCCATATGGAGGAATCAAAGACTGAGGGTTTATACTCTTTATTTTTCCTATGCAACAAATTTCACTGCATCTATAATTCTGACAGATTTTTGCAACACAAAGAGCAAGATGCTGTTATTTCAGAAGGCGTAACACGAATGCTGCAGGTGCTCAGTTACACATTCCCTAACTTTTGTGGAGGCACGTGAAACCCCGTACCCACAAACTGGTTGGGCATGGAGTGTTAGCAATCAGCTCTCAGGGACCGCTTGTTTCCAAATCCAGCTTCTGGGTACCTTTGTGTAACGGAGAGCATTTAACTTCTCGCGTGGAAACACACTGCTTCCAGCCCGTGAGCACTGCAACTGTTGTGTCTGATACCCATATATCATGGAGATTCTTTCTGAGCAAGTCATAAATCCGTTTTTAACAGCCTGACAAGTAGGTGACACCATGAAATGTCTCATCATAAACACCATAATCTCAAAAGTCAAAGATTTTAATTTATAGCAGCGCGTTTAAGTCTTGCCAAAAGAAGAAAACCTTTGTTCAGCCTAATGTGAAAAATGAGTTTTGAGGCAAGAAGGTTTAAGTAGCGTCAAGCTTTCTTTGTAAAAAAATATGGACAAGCAAATTCTTACATGAATTTTCATGGCATTTCTTGCTTTCGTGGCATTTTCTTATCGTGTTTTTCTGATGCTATGAAATCAATGTTTATTTTAAAATCTTGGACCAGTTAACCCTGATACTGGATCAGATACCTTACAAGAATCTTGAATGATTCAAGTAAGACAAATATGTTAATTTTTTGTAGATATATGCATATATGTATATACACACACGTATATAAATGAAACTGTGGCAAAGATACTCAGAGCTAAAAACCTGCATTTAAAATAATATTTTGATCAGAAAACTGAATAACAAGATCCAAATAGATTTTAGGGTTTTTTTTAACTACTATGCCAGCTCAGCCCATCAACATGCAGTTTCTTTTATTATGGAAATATGCTTGCATAATTGTTTTTCATAAATTCAGACAGACTTGGAGCTGGAGGCATGATATCCTGCCAATGTTCTATTGAAATGTTTTTCTCTATGACTACTCCCAAGGACACACGTATATATTCCGCATACAGCAGAACTCTGGCCCTCCACGAACTTCAGCAATCTGTAAAAAGTTAGGTCTTAGGTTTCTTAAAATAAGGGGAAGTATCTTGTGGGCTAACTGCTAGAAACTGTCAGGCTATTATTCCGAAGCCAGCACGCAGAGGATAGAAGTCCAAACCCAGTTGCTAAGCTGCTCCAGCTACACCATTAATTTCAGAGGGAAGGAGCACCTGGAGTGGCTGCTGGCTGCCTGGGTACACAGCAACTGCTGCTGGAGGTTTAAAAATAAACACCAGTAACTGTTAGATACCAGTCTTAGCTGCACTGAGCACGCACAGCAAAGTGTAGGAAAGCAAGTGAGGGGTCACTGTCTGCGAGAAAAGTCAGCAAAGGCAAATCTATTCCCTCCCTGAGCAACAGGCTGATACCATATCACAGTTACCTGTCAATATCTCCTTTCATGGCCAAAGCCACCACTCAGTTTACCAAGGAACTCCTACCTGGAGCAGGAAGCACTAGCTTTGCTGTGAAAAAGGGCAAGTTAAATAAATGGGGTTATGATATGCTGAGAATAACAAGCAGGCACTTGCAAAACAGCTCAGTACCTTCACCTCCAACTTTTCCAGCTTACACAAATACCTTTTCAAAGGTACAGACCTGGACCAGCCCTTTCCATGCCGTGAGGAACAGCCCAGCTACCACCACGCTGCTGGGCTTAACAGCACTTCTGAACTTGCAGACAGAAATACTTCATCAATAAAAACCAGCTTATTGTTCATTAACGGTGCACTAATTCCATCCAGAGCACCTCTTCTCAGGCTGGGCGGGTAAATCTTTGTGCTGCTCCTGAGTTCCCCCAGCCTGTCTCATCTGTCTCCAAAATCACTGTGCTTGCTTTGAAGGAGGGCTGGCTTGGCCTTTAGCTGAGACCTAACAAAAGATTCTCCCACAAGGAGTTCTGTATGTCTGGTGAAAAGCACAGTTAATTAGTTTCTGAAAACTTCTCAGTTTACACAGTAAATGCCTCCTTTCTGCTCTATCAAAACTCGGTGGTGTAAATAATTATTCCATAAAAGCCCCTGGGAAAGAATCCAGCTCCTGCACCATTTCAATAAGGCTACAAGACCGATGGGTATCGGTCCTTCCCGTCTTTCAGGTAATGAAAAATGTTTCTGTACAACTTTCATTATCTTTCAAATTCCGGGTTAGCATTCACAGGCATCGTGTGGTTCGGGGGCTCATTGTATGTGTGAGAACTACACTGCAAGCAACATTCATTTACTCCCTCGAGGGCACGGTTTGAAAGGCCTGGGGGTCAGATGAATTCACGGTTATTACTGGGTCGAGATTCTGCTTTTAAATTATGGCTCTAATCCTGCAATTTCAGGCAAAAACCCCAGTGATTAAATATGAGTTTCGCTGCAGAGCGAGTCAGCGGGAGCAGGCTGCCTTTTGGAAAGCCAGGCTGATGTCTGAGCTGTGGTTTGACAGAGCCGTGGTGATTCCCCATGGGGGGGGGGGATGTCCCCCCGAGCCCCTCGTCAGCCGCGCCGTCGGATGCAGCCACTTCGGAAACCCAGCGTCAAGTTTCCCTCCCCTCACAGAGGTATTTGTTTCAGAGAATGCTCACTTTGTCTGTGATAACGTGAATTAAAAACATATTTCAGTTTACACAAAACCATGGGGGAATAAAAGCAAAAGGTGCCTTTTAAAATCCTGGCTGTTAAAGGGACAAACCTCTGGTTAAATTTACAGCTTGGCTGCACATCTCTCCAACAGGTAACAATATCTATCATTGAAAACAGACCTTTTATGAAGTAACAATTTTAAAAGCATGTATATTTAGTACTCAGAGAGGTACCTGTACAAGCCAGACACACCCTGGTGATAGCTCTCCTGCAGGAGTTGCTCACAAGGCTAATCCCTGTGGATGGCTTCATCCCTCCAGATGGGTTCCCCCCCCATAGATGGAGGGAGCTGCCCACTTGGACAAATCAAATCCATGTGCTGCAGACACAGCATCACCCACTTGTCACTGACTCACCACTCTTTTCCACTGCATCATTTCTTTTTTCCTGTTGTTTTCCTATACATTGTTTTATTTTTCACTTATATATGCCCTAAGGTTTGCCAAGAAACGTGACCAAGATGGCTATTTATGCATAATATGATATATTTCTATCAGATGTAATACTGACTACACACACAATCATACGTAGCAATTCATGATTTGTGAGAGTCCTGTGAGTTTAATTACTCACAAATGCCAAAGTTACAGAGAGAGAATCATAGATAATCTCCAACATCACCTCAGTAAATGTCATTAGTATTATTGAACCAGCATTTGCAATGGTTTAGATTTTTTTTTAAATCCTATTTTTGATATAATTAAAGGAAAATTATTTTTGTCTATTTTTTGTTTTTTGCTTCTTTCTGCTTTAAAGGCTCTGGCTACCATAAATCTAATTGTACAGATCTCAGAATCCTGAAAATTGCTCTAACAGCTTCTCTTCCTACCTCTGAAGATAAAAAAGTATGAAACAACACATTTTTCTTGTCAGCTCTCTGGATCTTTGTAAAAGCACCTGGCTGTGGCTACTGACCAAATGAGTAACATTCAGGTGGTCTTTGGTACAAAAATATTGACTTCCTCTGTACAACAAATGAGCCTAACTCTGTGTTAAATGCACTTTCTTCCCTTCTGATTGCCCTGAAACTCTTCTCTCAAGCCTTCAGCTCAGCATTGTCACTTGTTTCCACACACAGTGAAGTGACTTCCTCCTTGTGAGCAGAACTCAGGCTGGTGTTCATCATCTCTGCAGGCCTGGCTTAGATTGTGGCTGGCTCTGAACCTGCTCCTGCCCATGCCAGGACACGGGGATCCAGCACCCACTGATGGAGCAATTTAAGACCAAACACCTTTTGTGCTTATTCAGAACAAAAGTGTCCATGAGAAGAGAGTCCAAAAAATAAAACTCAGCCTGTGCTCATGCATGGCTCTCCCCGAGCTCTGCCCCTGCTGCAGCCAAGGCTCCCACTGCAGAATGTCTTTGTATCAGCTTCTATCAGCTGAACCCAGCCTTCACACCAGCTTTTCACCATTATTTCTTATTTATCTGCTGATTTGTGCCCTATCTCTCCAGCTGGACAGAGACAGGCCTGAGCCCTGGGGAGCAAAGGAGATAGGCTGTGCTTTGGGATCTCTGTCTGCCCCATGACTGCTTCTTCCAGTTGTGGCTTGGACCATCCATTCAGACCCACAGTACTCTTCTGGCTTTCATTTGACACACGAAACATGAAAAACACGACATTCAAAGGGCTTACAACCAGATTTATTAATAACCTCACCTGACTGCAGTCACACTCAGCATTAGGGTTATTTACAGGGTGATTCAATTCCATTATACTTCACAGGCTTTTTATGGCTCAGACAAACACAGACTATAGTAATTTGCCATTGAATAATAGAATTAGCTTAATTTAATCATGATTAAAGACATAAATTGCTCATGACAAATAAAATTAAACCCAGGGGAGAGTGGGGTAAGAGCTCTGTAAGTCACCCCAGTGCACTGAGTTCCCCATCACAGTATGAATACTGGGAATTGTCCTCTGGAAACAGACAACTGATGCAATTCCTGGAGTGGGCAGAGCCCTCAAACACCCATGAGCACAAAAGATCCTTCAGATTTATATCCCAGTAAAATGAGTTAGTGGCAACAATCTACTAAGGGAAAAAGTTAGAGGTGCTCGTGCTCCCCTGTGAAATCACCAGTATGTTTTGACACAATCTACTTACCACATTTGCTATTGTACATTTGTGTGGCAATTTGGGATCACATACCTGTGGTTTCTCCATTCCAGAAAGAATGTCTTGAACCCTTTTTGTTTCTGAATCAAATTCTGTAAAACAGAGAATGTGGAAAGAGGAAGAGAAATAAATTACCAAAATTAAACAAAGATTTCAGTTACATCAATAAAAATAGGGGAGGGAGAGAGACAGACATTACCTGGATACGAGCATCAGTGGCCTTGTGAATTTAAGGCATGCAGTTCCATGGATTAACATCACAAAAAATTAAAAGAGGAAAAGGAGGGAATGAAACTTCCAGTAACTGCAGACATTCAGCAATGTGAGACTATTGGTAGAAGTGTCCTCCACAAACACTGCTATTAATTGTGATTTGCACTCAGAGAGCAAAACCACCCTGCTTCCAGAGCTCGGCTGTGGAAGAGGCCCAGGAGCATCTCACTTACTGCTGAACCTAACCCTGGTTTTTTAACCAAACCCATCCTCACTCCAGCAGCTGCGGACGGGGCTGTCCACCTGCCCACAGGGCTCTGAGGAGGACAAGTGTCCTTGTCCCACTCAGGGAGAGCCCAGAGGAGCCGCACAGGCGCCCGTCCTGAGCCCCAGCACCCACCCTGCAGACACCTGTCCTTAAACTGGGCGATGCCCAAAGCTCTTTTACAGCCACCTTCCAGCTGGGGAGGCAATGAAGTGATGCCAGGCAGATTCCAAAGTCTGACCAGCAGCAATCCATCCTCCCTGCCCGAGCCTTGTGCCTGGTACAGCAGCTCCTGCAGGGGCTATGCAGAGGTACCTACAGGCTGTGAAATGCTCCCCCTAAATTAGAGGGATAATTGTGCAGAAGGTGCTGCAGAGGACATCCTCTGAGCAGTGGAATCAGCCTTTCCCCCATCCTCCCCCCCAAAACAATCTTGAGGTAAAACATCAGCTTAGAGTAATGAGGTGACACAAAGCAGCTTTATTCCTTTTGGACGACAGCACAGAGAGGCCTCACTTTCCACTACAGTATTCTCTAATGGAAAACCAGGAACATATTTTCCTGGTGTTTTTTTTTTTTTTTTTTTTTTTTAAAATGTTAATGCAAAAAGTTTGCTCACCAAAGCAGAAGAATATACCTCACCTAAAGCAAAATGAGCCAGACGTACTTGGCATAGGAAACAAAAAACATTAATAAATAGGTGGGATCAGATCAACAGCTTTCACTAATGATTCCCCCAAAACCTGACCTACTTCTCGTAGCCCGAGAATGTGTCTTCATTTTTGTCTGTGACCTGCTTTAAAAAAGTAGATCTTCTTTTTAAAAATTCCATGTGCTCGACTGCCAAAAAATAGAATTGGCTGAATGCTGATGGCAGAATTCCAGTGTAAATGCCCATCTCTCCCTACAAGAATGCACCTTGGTGTGGAGGGGGAATGACAGATCTCCTGCTGCACACATTCCTGGATTCCTTTTAGTCTCAGCCACTTGGAAAAGAAAGGAGTAGTAATATTTCAGGAGAAGTGGAGGATAGCGAGATTTTTTTTTTCCATAGCAGATAACCCTGAGAGTGTATTATAAAGAGCATAAACTGGCAGGATTGAGCCAGAATATGGTAATACTGATTTCAAAATTACACAGATGGACTAAAATGGCTAAGGAAAAGGCTGAGATGCTGATCCAAGTGAAAATGTCTAAATTTGGGGTGTTTCAGAATTCAGGGTTCCTTTCAGCATCAGTAAAGAAAAGAAGTTGAACTGTGCCACAAAAGCCTGGAGCCAGATCTGCACACTGCGGAGATCCTGCAGGCTTATCTCAAAGGGATGCTAATCAGAAGCAGCTTCTGCAGCTCAGAGCAACAAAAAAGCTGCTACTATTTTATCAAAAGTTTATGGTTATTATGTCACCCCTAATTACAACCCCCAGAAGCTGAGCGTGAATCACTCTCAACCTTAAATCCCAAACATGTGGACTGAATTTTCTTTCCTCTCTCTGCTTTCTAGCAAGGATGCTCTGTCGCACGGAGCAGGAGAGGAAAACAAACCCTGAAGCCCAAAGAAATCTCATTTCCCTCTCCCACGAAAGGTGATTGCTTTATACAGCAACTGAGTCCTCCGACCCTCTGCAGGTCAGGGCTAAGGGTTCAAACTGCTCCAGGCACAGGAACTGACTCCAAGACTTAAGGGAGGTGGGTATGCCCAGCGAATAAATAATAATTTAAGTACTTCAGACTTCTCAAAGAAGAGTCCTACTCAGGGAATTTTTTGTATTAGTGTCCCAACCACGTATCTTGTTCACACAGAGAAGGCTCTGGGTACCAGATACAGAAGACTTGGGTTCTTACAGATGTGGACATTTATGTGATCAATATGGACATTTATGTCACCAAGAGTTTATACAGATAAGCTGGAGGTGGAAGAAGACAAGTCTTCTTCCAAAACTTTGGGGAGAGGGAGAGAGGGAATGGGATACATACAACAAATAATGCCCTGTGAAAATACAGCAAATATTAAATGAAAGGCAGAAAACAATAAATACCCACAAGTGACGTCTATAACAGCATCAGAGAACAGCTCAGGTTGAAAGGGGACCTCAGGAGTGGTTATCAAGAATTACAGTATTTACAGTATTTCAAATACTTGGTTTCCCATTTCAAGAGCCATAAAAAAAAAAAACTTGGGCTTCTATGGATGGCTGACTTCCTTTCTGTAATAAACATAATTATTCACAGTCTCCTGAGCTAGACTAAGCTAAGGAGAACGAGACCTGTCCCAAATCCCTCCCTCAACAGGGAAGTTGCTCTGACCTGCCAATCTCTCAAGTATCAAGCTCAACATCTTCCTTCTGAGCCAACAAAGAGCAGAAAGCCTTCTGAAACAGAACACGATGGAGAAGGAAAGAAACCATCTGATATGCCCTATCTGGTAACACAGGCTGCTGGAAGGCCTTTCCTCCTGGCTCTCTGGTGTTACTCAGCAGCCACCAAGGGCTATAACTCTAGCTTAGCTCACTGGAGCATTTAGGGACAAGGAGCATGAGCATCTGCTGGACATCACAGATGCAGTGGTGGAAAAGTGGGCAAGAACAGCAGGAAGAAATGGGCAAGTCTTGATGCAAAACTTGCAATTCAGGTTCAATCAAACTACTTTGGAACTGCTCAGGAAAGGTGGTGGGTGGCTGAGCATGATTCACCTACCTGGGACTAATTGTCCCTGAATAACAGACAGTCGATTTGCATTTCAGTCTTTGCCCCTTCCTCTCCCTCAGCCGACTGAGCACGGAGTATCTGACACGAAGACAGAAAATCTCTGTGTGTCAAACCCCGCCAAACACTGGGGCTTGCAGGGGCAGGCAGCACGAGCTGCTTCCCTCCATTGCCATCGGGAACAGAAGCTCAAGTCACGTCAAGGAAGAGCCCAACTACCACTTCAGGTCATTGTCCCTTTATAACTTTTCCTCTCAACATCTGTTCCCCACATCTGTCATGCCAAAACTCTTCCTCCTAGGAGGAAGCTGGGGGTGGGGATGAATTCCTTGTGAATGCTCAATGAGGTCCTCTGAGGGACAGCACAAAAATCTGAGTTACCCTGTTAATCTCACTGTCTGAGAGAGATTATAGCACTCCCAAGCCACAGCATTAGGTTCTAATTCCCAGGCTGTGGGTTCTTTGGATCCAGTGTTTCAGACTAATCTTTTATGGCAGAAAAGCCAGCTGAAAGACCTGGACCACATCTAAGCTTACATTTCAGTCCTCTCTTTTTTCAGAGCTTTGTATCATAAACAAAACTCTATAGATACAACCAGGAGTAAACGCCCCTAAAAATTAAACACTTTCCTAGCAGCTGTTTGGTGCTAACAGGGTTTCAGTGTCAAGTCTTGCTGAACTAAAGCCTTTTATTCTATGCTTCTGTTAGCCTGTGTCTATGTTCCTTTCTGCACGTACAGCACAAGTATAATTTTCAGACCTTTCCAACCATACTTTTAAACACCAAGCACAGCTTTAAAAAACAGGGGAAAAAAGTCAGTTCAAGGTAAGTTTGAAGTTTCCACCCATAGTTTACATGTTTGCATGAACAGCAGCTGTGTATGTAAATGGTTTGAAATAGCTAAAAGCTCTAAACTAATTAAGATTTTCCCATTGCAAATACACATTTTAGGTTTGTTCTGCATTCTTTCCTTCGAAGAGAGGAAAAGGTCCAGCTCAAGACTTAGCTTCTGGCCACAGAAAGTATTTACTGTTTCAACAGCCTTTCCATTCCAAGGGAATGACATCAGCACTAGCACTTTGCAAACTTTGAGTCTAATTCTCAAGCAGAGCACCATGCTCACAGATATGCCAGTCATAACACGACATGCTTTCTCAGAATTTGTTCCAGATTTATCGGGGCTGTGACCGGCTTTAATGCTGGGAAAGATCTTTCATCAGTCACGTACAGCACAACCTACAGCCCCCGAGAAAATGAACTCTTCAAAACACAGCCCAGCTCCTTTGTGAGCTGCCTGCCGATGTCAAAGCTGAAGACACCAAGAAGAACACATACAGACTTTCAGGGAATTGCAGAAATATAAGTTAATAAACTCCTTGTACAAGAACAAACCTAAAGCTGCAGATGTCACGCAGCAGCTGAGTCAGAGGACCAGAGGGGATGTGACACAGTCACCGAGTCCATCCTCCTACACTGAAACATGATCATCTATACTCAAACCATTTCTCTGAGACAGCTCCCTAGCCCATTTTTCCAAAATAAATGACAATTAAATAAATGACCTCCTGCCCCATGATCATGGTAATCTCCAAACATCTCAGCTAGGTGAACTACCACAGCATCTAACTCCTTGCATCACTGGGAAGATCTTCTCAACTCTCCCTGCTGCACCTGGAACTTGTTCCTTCTTTCCTGCACATCTGCCCCCGGCGAGTTCATCACCCCTTTCTTTGTTGCCACCTTTCACATACTTGAAGGAATTTCCTCCTTTAACAAAACAAGCTCATTTCTCCATACCTGTCTTTACCAGTCCCCACTTGCTGCTGTCCTGTGCCATGGTTTTTAAACTGGTCTCCATCCTTCTGAGGATGTGGCACAGCCCTGCCCACCGTGTTCTAGCTGGGGCCCTGGCAGCACCAACTAAGGACCCATCCACAGAGCTTTCTTGGAGGTTTCCTCTTCTCTTTGTCTACAGAGTAACTTAACTCTTGAGGTTTGTAATCTCCTTTTCCTCCCAGAACTACCACATAATTAAAAAACCAGCAGGTTTGAGAACAACTAGCTGCAGTGCAGTACACGGCTCTTGCCTTGATCAAACTTTTTCTTTGAAGGCCATTACAGAGCTCTCCTCCTGTCTTGTCCTCCTTCCCTGACCCATCAGGCACTCTCAACCCTATCAGAGCCTGATATGGACTATAATTTAATAAACCTCAATCCTTATTCCATCCCTCAAGTCCTTAATGAAAATATTGAATAAAATAAGACCTAGGACAAATTCCTGCCTAATCCAGTTTGATGCAGCTTTCCAGTCTGTCAGGGAGGCAGCCCAGGACAGGGCAGGGTCACGGATAAACTGCCAGGCTGCTGCTGGCTGACAGATGTGACGCTGGGGAGGGCAAACCCAGTGTCACACCGAACACACAGTACTTCAAAAAACTCTTCCCAGCACCACTTCCACACTGGGCAGAACAGGGAGCCCTTCAGAATAAAAAACTCGTGAAAACATGTATTTCTATTCAAGACAGTCAATCACACCATGCTGAACCTATAATACACCAAGGAAGATAATTAATTAAGCCTACAAATGCCTGGACGAGATTTCGAAATGTTACATGTTTCAAATTTCTGTTCATTACACAAAAGCTAATAAAAAAATCCAATGATAAAACACAGCTATGGCTTCCCTGACTAAGAGATTGATGTTATCCAACTTTAAATACAATTGTTAAAACATGTTCTGATTTTTTTAAAATTGCCATGCATGAGTGTATCACAACTTTTCCATTTCTAAGTGCCTTCCCACTGTTGCTATCTGAATTCTCCTGCTAACATGCCTTAATTAATGTCTAGGAGCTTATCCTTCATTATTTGTCCTTAAAGACCAAACCATATATAGATAGAAAAAAAAATTTAAAAAAAAAAAAAAAAAAATCAAGTCACTCCCTGAATAAATGAAGGCAAACAGAACAAAACACCTGCATAAACTCCAGAAAATCACATTTTCAGATCTAGAATCAGAAAAATCAAATCTCTAATCATCCTGATTCACTGGGTCAAGCAAAGCACAGGATAACTGAAGTGCTTTGCCTCTACACCACTGTGATTTGGGCATGAATTTAATCCCATGTTTCAGAGATGTCCTGGCCATAATCCGTATCTATTGACCTGCTAGTTTCACCTTGACTGCTTCAGTATCCTATTGTCCATAGGACAGGATACTCTAAAGTACCTGGAGTGCAAATTCACAGCTCATCCTTCTTTAACCAGAGGCACTTGCTATCACAGGCATCAGGATCAGATGCTGGAAGCATTCAGAGGTACATAACGAAGTCACCTGGGCTAAAAGGTGTTTTAAAAACAAACGTAAGGGTGTCCAATCCTACCTGTCCCCCATTATTGTTTGGATCTATGTTCTTCATTGGGGTGGAGGAAGGAAAATAAAGTCAGTAGCAACCTACAAGGGAAATAAAAGGCTGGATGCAAGGGACAAATGGAGGGTAAGTGACACGTTGGGTTTGTTTTTCTCTGCTTCCTCGCTGCTACTGCTGGAAGACAGCAAAAACAACTCCTACTTTACTGGCTGGAGATCTGAGCGAATTCCTACTGTGAACACGCAGTTGGTCCATTAGAAGGCAGAAAAGGGCTTTCTTAGTAAAATACAGCACCCCTCCATCTCAATCACATGCATCTGACATCTTGAGCGAGTGCTTTGTGCATCTCCCAGAGCAGACAGCAGAGGCAGCGCCCTGTGGATGGCCGCAGCTGGCTGGGTTTGAAGGAACACCAAATTAAACAATGACATAACCCACAGAAACAGAGGAAGCCCAAGCTGAATCTGCTGGAACAACAAATCACTTACACACAGGACCTCCTCTTGGAGCTCTCTCTTTTCATCGTTTCGACTTGCTTTAGCTTATTTTCTGTGTCAAAATATTTTTTCTTTTTATTTTCGGCAGCTTCCCTTTTGCTATTCTGTTACAGCAGCTCACACGCTATGTGGGGTTGGGAAGACAGAGACAGCTTTGCAGATAAACAAAGCAGTGTCCACCCCTCCATCTTTTGGTCAAGTATTTGACAAGGAGACTGGAAGTCCCTCCTAAAACTTTCCTGGAGCTCCTGACTCCCACTTTCCAGGTATAAGGCTGATGTTTTGTTCTCGCTATGAACTTTGCCAAAAAACACTAATCTTTTCCTAGGAACAATGGTGTTCTTCACACTCCTCGGGATTTTGTACAATGGTTGGGATGCATGGAATTTCCTTACCCTTAGTTCCTTCCATTTATTTGCGTGCTGCTTCATGCTTTGTCCCTCTTGTTTCTCCTCTTTCCCTGTGACTGCCTGTCCAGCCTTTGCCACACTCAAGGGCTGTTCTCCAGGCTGAGGAACCCAGCTGTCATTCAGGAGGGGATGCAACTTCTGCAGAGCTGCACCTTGCTCTCCCCGCAGCACCCCAGGGCACCCCAGGTGACCTGGCCATAAAAACTCCACGGGTTTCCCCAGCTCAAAGGAGGAGCAGGGGATGGTCAGCAGCAGGGCTGAGGTACCCACGTTTCTTAAAATGTGAAACACTGGCTCAAAAGGATGTCTGACACCAGCCGTGAAGTTACACCGCCTGGCATTTACAGAGAGGAGATTTCCTCTCGAAAAGAAAAGGTTCCCTTCAGTCCTGGCATCCGACTCTCACAGCCAGGCCAAGTGGGAGCCTGAGCATCATGCACACAGGCACTGAAAGGAGCCTCACAACTCCTCCTTGCACTGACAAAAAGCACAAGTGTGACAGCACCAAGAATTAGTCTTCTCTTCCCAACCGGGTCACTGATAGCTCCACTGCATCCCACCACAGGCGTGGTTTTGTCTCTGTCACTCCCGAGTGGCCCTGCTGGGACAGCCACACCAAGTCCTGCTGGGGCAGAGGCGAGTCCTGCACTCTCCAGCAACTGAGGTGGGAAACACAATCCCTCATGAACACAGAGTGACAAGTCTCCAGTGTGCCCAGTGTGGCCTTTAAAATCCTGTGTCTGCTGCCCCATGCCAATGAGGAAATATTTTTCTCTGAAATACCATCCCCCCCAGTGTTGGGGACAATGGCACCAGTATTGAACACAAAATAAAACTTACTTCTCGGCATTCAAAAATATTACCATAGGCAATTCTGGCCATAAAGCCCATTGCCAATCTGCCTGTTACACAATAAGAGCATTTTCCTGACCAAACACAAAACTAGCAAAATAACCTGCAGAACTGCGTATTTGCACCGAAAAACAATCACACAGCACAGCCAAAACAGACTCCATAGGAGTTCCAAACTTGCTGGGGATTAAACAGAGCACCTCAGCCAAAATTAACAACTTCCTTGGCAGTGAACCTCGTAAAGCCACCAAGTTTGCTACGATAGGAAGGCAGCAGAGCACTGTCCCAATGCAGAGGCACAGCAGCACTCATCATGAACTAAAAAAAAATTAAGAAAATAACTGCAGACCAAATTTTGCCCTCAGTCACGACTGAGGGCAAAAAGATGCTAGACTCCTCAGGAAAAAAAAAGTTTTGTTTTGTTGTTTTGTTTTGTTTTTTTAATACAACCATTCCAAATCATGATGCTAGAACGGCAGAGATTTTCCATGAAGCCTGCGCTGGGATTGTTCAATGGCAGCCCAGTGAGGGGCTGCAGCTACAACATCCTTTGAATGAACCCCAACCTAAGCTCTTCTGTCACCAATGTAAATTAGTGACCTGTTTTCCCAGATGAAAACTATGATACAATGAATTTGCAACGAGTGGTGGAGGAGATCACAGTAATCCCAGAAACCCAACAACATTTTTCTCTTTCCACTCAGCCCAGGCACCACAGCTCAGAGATGGGGGAAGGCAAAGAGCTTCCCCTCCCCTCTTTAAATCAACCCAAACACCTACAAGATTGACAGCAGAACAGAAATAAATTCTCTTCCTCATGACAGATGACAACCAACTGACTCAAGCAATCCCAGCCTAAATTGTTTTTCAGTCATGTCTGAAGGATGAACTATGACTATGTGAGCTAGAAGGATATTAAACAGAACATTTAATAAAGGCTGGGGGCTAAATTTCTAAAATGCAGAAGTCAAAACGGCTGACGTAGCCTTATCTGTGCCCTCCCATGCCTGAGATGGGAAGAATGAACTCAAGAATGTTTAAAAAAACCCTGATCTGTAATGTCTGTACCAACTTTCTACTAGTGAGCTGAAAGCAGTGCATGGGCAATTAGCAGTCCTGTATGGGACAAGGGCAAAATGCGATCTTGGATATCTGCACAACCAGTTTCACCACTCAGAACCCTTCCAAATATTTAAAATACTTCACAGAAACATCCACCTGACTACTGCTTGCTGGGAAGGATTCAGCAAAGCTACAGGAATTTCAACTCATTCTGGATTTCATTGTTGAGGTGAAATTCAGGCACAGGTCACATGAATCACAGTAAATCAAAGCAGCTGCTTCTAAGCACAGCTCCTTAGAGGGGGAAAAAAACAACAAAAAAACCAAACTCGAGCTTCAGGACAAAATCTTTTATAATAAACCTTGGAGAAAATTGAAATGGCTGCTTCATTTTAGAGCAGTGTTCATCCTTTCTGGTAACTGCAACACTCAGAGCATCACCCTACATCGAGATTTTTTCCTCCCCTTAAAAGCAAATATACTGAAGGTCACAAAAACTTTGGAAATCAAATTCCACCCTTCCTCAGAAGAGTAATTGATGGGGTTTGAAGCACAGCCTAAGAGAGTTCAGTAAACAAATCCTATTAACTTCAGGGGGACACAAAATTTCATTTCGCCACCTTTGCAAACCCAGCTGGAAATACAGACCGACATTGTTCAGAACATCTGGCTGTACAAATAAGTGTTGTTCATTAAATCATTAGACTTAAACATGTTTTATTTTTTATAGCCTGGAGGGAGGAAATGTTCTACCTCTTCCCTATAAATACCCTCTCCCTTTTGGCTCAGCATCCCAGATATTGCCAAATAAGGGAAACACAGCTCCCTTCCTTTGCCGGTGGTCCATGTTATCTCCTCCTAACTGCTGAGGATACACTGCTCTCAAGCTCTGAGATCTTGGTGTAACTCTTCTCCCCGTAACAGGCATTTAATCAGTGAGCATTTAAGCAGGATGAAAATGTACTTTGTATGATTTTTTTTTTTTGTGTTGGGTGGGTATCTATAAATTACATAAATTCCTAGGAAAAGAGTTCAGATTTCAGTCTTCTGGATTTGACTGCCAGTTGCAGCAGAAGCTGCAAATTCTTGAGATAATATGAAGATCCTCTGGGGGAAGAGGTTGTGCCTTACGTCATTTAGCACTGACTTCCTGATAAATGCTGAAGCTCGCCCTGCCAAGGAGATCCTGCTGGCAAAATGAGGCAAGGGAGGGATAAAAGCAGATGAGAATAAAATATGAGAGTCTACAGAAACTGATCAGGATTGGGAAAAACAGTTTTGAGGTAAAACACCAGCCACTGCCAAGAGGGTTTTTAAGCCCCAGTAAGGTCAAATGCAAGCCCCAAGGCCAGATTCCCCCGCTCTTTACTAGATGTGCCCTACACATTCCTTGGTGGACTTCGAGCTGTGTTTCCTGTAGCTGGCACACTTAGGAAGATCAGGGAGCTTTAACTGAGGTTTGTTTTGTCACAGCTTCTGTGATGAGACTGAAGAATGTAATCAGAACTGTGGTGGCCCATTCTGCCATGGATGCCCAGACCACCAGCTCTCAGAGCACCTCACAACCACGCTGCATCTCGTGTATCCACGCTACCCTGGTGTTCTCCTCGCATTTTCAACTACAAACAGTCTGAACAAAACCAAGTTTGAGGCATTTCCATTCGCCTTTAAAAACAGCTGACACTGAAGATGGGAGAACATTGTGCAATTAAATTAAAAGGAGATGCTCCCACTTAGCTGATGAAGAGAATCTCTTATCTACAACTTCTGGTGCCGAAGTTATGAAGCTGGTTCTCTAGTCTTTCATGATAAGTGCATAAAAACAGAGTGTATCTCCTCCCTCCCTGTCTCAGCCCTTCCCAGCTTGTAGAACTCCGTGCTAACAAAGCAATGGGGTGTGAAAGAAGGTGGGACTGCCACGGCATTCAGGCTTCCCATAAATTTCGGGTTTGTTCCTGCAGAATGGATACAGCGAGAGAATCCCTCCGTGTTCGTGACAGGTCACACGCAGACAAGATTTCACAGGCTTGCAAATTCCTGGAAATTATCTGCACACAGGCAGCTTCTGGGAAAGAGTTGGTCAAGATGCATGAGAAGGAAGTACCCACAGGCAGCTCAAAGCAAAACGCTGCTGGGATTGGAACTGGGCAAAGCCACGGCAGAGGCAGGGAGTGCACTGGGCGTGGACTTGCTTTCCGACATCATTCATGATATTTAGCTTTTACCTTTCTCCATCAAAGCCTCCACGGTATAAGTTAAGCTTCAAGACAGCAGAGGAAACAGATTTGTTTCCCTCCCTCAATGCACTGTATATTGCAGTGACACTGGATGAACATTTTAGCCATTCTTTTTGCTGAAGAAAAGTCACAAATTAAGCCTCATCTGGATGCAGGCACACAGACTGACATGAACTTGGGAATGTACTCTACCTGAACCCTGCAATATGTTTCTAATACAGCCATCAGTCTATATAAAGCTCACTTAAGTGGTTACTT
Organism: Gymnorhina tibicen; assembly: GCA_013399875.1. Taxonomy (NCBI): domain Eukaryota; kingdom Metazoa; phylum Chordata; class Aves; order Passeriformes; family Artamidae; genus Gymnorhina; species Gymnorhina tibicen. The sequence continues at coordinate 1,018,954 of VXAZ01007116.1, read as the reverse complement.
TACGTGACTATTAGGCAAAATATTATTTGGTGAGAATCTGTGTGGCCCAGCTAATGGAGTTCAGTCTGGTACACAAAGGTGTATCTGACACTCAAAACCACTTTGTTTACTGCCTGAACGAGCAATTCACAGCCTATTATTTTAGAGAAAATACCAAAGATAAAGACTGCTGAAGAAGCAGGCATATTTCCAAATAGAAACAAACAAAAGCACAAGCTCAGTCATGATGTGGGAGATAAGGTCAAGGCACGAGAATATTACACACACTGGAAATTCCAGGTGTCGCAGATGAACAGTGGTTTCTCAAGTTCAGACTATGCCCTAATTAACGCATCCTATTTCCTCTCATGCATTACAACTTAGAGGAAAACAGCACAGAGCACACAAAATCTATTTCTAATGAGATATAAGTCTGAAGAATTCAGACAAGTAGTATTAATGGCTAAAACGATTTAAAAAATGCAGCAGAAACAGTAACACCATTTAGATTTCATATACGATGCCAATCTACGTTCACAAGATCCAACACGTCTCCGCTTCCACTAAATATTATGTTTCACATTGCATTATTTGGTATAATACTAAAATTCACTTAACCTGACCGATGTATCTTACTTTTCAGAGCGTTTTTTTCCCGTGTTATTAATAAAATCACAGTGCCAGTTTTGACAGGTTGTTTTCAGGAGACAATCTTATTGAAACTCGTTATTTTATAGAAGCAAATACATTTAAGGACACCAGAGAAGCTGCATTTAACAGAGGGATATTTTGTACGGCAGCAGAAAGAACATTTATGACCACTTTTGTGTTTCCACAGAACACTTCTACACTGGTATAACAAAAGTCTATTAGTATGTACCAAATCACCAGTTCCTGGCTAAAAGAACATAAAATTTACATGTACTGCCAGTGCTTCTCAGCCTCTTTGCTTACATGGACCAAAAGTGATGAAACCACTCTTTTAAGCTTTTAAATCTATAGGATATACAGGCACAGATAAATGTATGACTCAATAAGCAAAATGGATTCAGGACCAAAATAGAAAAGAATTGACAGGATCTAGAATGAGTAAGAAGAGGAACTTCGCCTGGTTCCTGTCTGCACTGAATCACAGCTCCTTCAATTTCCCTTAAATTCACAGGCTCTGGATTAAAACAACAACAACTTGATACAGTTAAACAAAAATAGAAAAAACCCCACGTTTTTCCCAAGTATATTTCAATGCTACACAGAAGATTCAGAGAGAACAGGATGGGGCTGTACCAAAACGCCTCAGCTCTGGTTCTTCATACATCACCCACTCTGCATCACTTCCCAGCAGCTTGCAGAGCACATCCCACCCTACTCAGGGACACCTGAGGGTACTTCTTCGCCTCAGAACTTCTGCTTTGCCAAGTTAAGCACTTATTTTAAAACATTTTCAAATTAAAACCACCATTGTCAGGAAGTTCCCTTGCCAAGCCCAGTTTCCATGCATCCCCAATGCATTGCCCTCAAGGAAATGAGCACACAGAGCTACCCACATCTCCGAGAACCTTCCATCAGCAATGCAGGCAGGAATTTGAAGCCATGGCTTTCACCTTTGGGAACAGCTGGAGGCTGCTTCAGTGCACAAAATCAGGGTTACAAAACCTCCACAAGAGGAAAGCAACACCCCTGAGGCTTGCACACATATGACAAGGGTACTACAGAAGTTTATGAACTATCAATAGCCTACAACAACTCTTCGAACTCTGAACTGATTCTAATGGCTTTTCCTCCCTTCTCCACGTGTAAAGCACATCAGTGCCACATGCAAGAAAGCAGCTGCTTGGAGCAGCAAAGCACACACCAGAGTCAGTGTTCCTCACTTGGAAAGCAAATCTGCTTTTCAAAACTGAGTTAGGTGAGTTCACAGACAACAAGTGGGTCAAGGAGTGGGGACCCAAAGGACCGGGCAGGACTCGGCCCTCCCTGGTGCCTGGCAGGTGTGGATGCTGGCGGAGGAGCCAGGAGAGGTGCGTGGGATGTGTTCAGGCTTGCAGGCTGCCCCTCAGCATCATCTTGATCACACTGCCGGGCTAGATGGGCCCCTGCTCTGACCCTGTAGAGCCAAATCTTCCCAAACGAGGACAAAGCCTTCTTTAGGAACGCTTTCCTAAAGGCGCACGTGACCGGCCCGGAGCCGCCTCCCTGCCCAGGCTGGGTCTGTTTGTTCTGGCTCCCGGCTCCCAGCTCCCACCCAGCTCCTGCACAGGATGCACGCAACAATCCACTGCCCGCTTCCCACTTTTGCCCATTTGAAGTGTTTCAGTTTTGGCTATCTTAAGCTCTTCAAACTTCAATGAGGATTTAAAAGGAAAAAAAAAAAAAAAGAAATCTCATTCAAAGGGAGGGAAAAAAAGATGTTTTGTAAGGAAATAGGCAAAAGCATTGTAAGAATGCTCAAAACTGCTTACGTTCCCACAGTACTTGCAGCCACACACAGAACTTCTCAAACTACCAGATCACTGCATGACCAAGAAGGGAGCCACTGAGTGCATGAGAAGGAAGTGACTCAGACTGAAATTCATAAAGGACAGCATGAATGGGACAGGATTTCCGCTTACAGCTCTTTTTACATGGCAAGGCTCCTTTATGAAAAAAAGAAAAACCCAACCCACAAAAAAACCAACCCCGCTCCCTCCTCTCCCATTCAGTTTTTAAAACAGTTCTGCACGAAAGCTCCAGTATGGATTTTGTTTCAGAATCCCAGTATCATACCTCCAAGCCTTCTGCCTGTACAAGACACCAGCCATCATCCTACCAGAAACACTCAGAAGAATTGCTAAATTTTCAGTTAATTATAAGCCATCAGTTTCTGGGTTTTTTGCCTTAAAACGGAGTATTTCCAAATTAACTAAAAATCTCTATTTACAAGTGCACTGCCCGACACGGCATGATGCAGTCAATGGAAAAGGTCAGAATTGCACTTATTTCCCCAATCTGAAACTGTAAATTTCCTAGTAAAAGGAGGATCTTGCTATGTTACAGAACCAGCCCAGGCAGAGACACCTTCCACTATCCCAGGTTGTTCCCAGCCCCATCCAACCTGGCCTTGGATGCTGCCAGGGATGGGGCAGCCACAGCTTCTCTGGGCACCCTGTGCCAGTGCCTCCCCACCCTCAAAGGGAAGAATTTCTTCCCAGTATCCCAGCTAACCCTGCCCTCTTTCAGTTTAAAGCCATTCCCCCTTGTCCTGTCACTCCATGCCGTTGTCAAAAGCCTGTCTCAGCTCTCTTGTAACCTCTTTAGGGGCTCTAAGGTCTCCCCCCTTCTCCAGGCTCAACCCTCTCAGTCTGTGTTGATAAGGAAGGTGTTCCAGCCCTCTTCTTATTCCTACAGCACTGCAGTAACCTCAGTCACAGAAGAGTGGGTGTGCCAAGGAGTAACACACCCTGCAAAGAAACCACTACCAAGAACCAAGGAGCAGGACAAGCATCCCCTTAAGCACAGGGGCAGCAGGTCCAAGAACAGAAACTCCCACCTTCCCTGTCACTAATGCCCCTGTGTGGGTCCTACTCTGCTGATTAAAGCAGACACTCCAATTGCCTCTCAGAGCGCCTCTCAGGAGCGGCTGGGACAGCTGGGAGAGGTGCCCCTGGCAAGCTCCCACCCACGCTTCCAGCACTGAGGCAGCTCCCAAACTTCGCTTCAGACAGCCCAATCCCTAAGGACAGCAGTGGCTGTCAGGCTGTGTGCTGACACAGGCTGTTCTCTGCAGCAGCCAGAGCTGAGGCTGTGCAAGTGCCTGCTCCAGCTGGGTCCGGGGCTCCTAAAGCCCCCTCCCTTGCCAGCAGCTGGATCCCAGGATTGCTCCATCATCCAAACACCCAGAAGCAGCATGCCAGTTCCACTGCAGGAGCACGCACGCCCCACGGCCAGCTATGAAATGATAGGCTATCAAGCATATCACAGTCCCAGTTAAAAAATGCCTGCAGACAGAGCCTTCAGCTCCAGCTCTCCTTCACCTTATTCCAAATCTTACCGCAAATTCATACATTCCTGCTTGCCTCTTACAGAGTTTTTTGGTTAAGCGGTTTTCTAAATAAAGACTTCTCCACAAATTTTATATATATATATAAAAAATAAATATATATATGTATGTATATATACACATATATACACACATTTTTATATATTTATGTACCTAAAAATAGGTTTTCCATGCTATTCTGCAATTTTGGAAGCAGCCACACAACACCATCAAGTTTTTAACTGTTAGCAGGCTTGAACAGATACACATCCACAAAACCTCTAAGTTTAAATCCTTTAGCTAATTCTTGTTTCTGATACATTCACTTTCTTTGCTACCCTAAACACATAGTCATCTCAGCAGCATAAATCAAATTAGCAACTGTGCCCAGATTGCTGTTAACTCTAACCCAAATAACCTGTATGGCCAGGTTAGTTGGGTATTCATCAATAAATCCCCAAATAATTAAAGAAAAAACTGAGAAGGTAAATATAAAGCAGCAGATATGATTAGAAGCTTGTAAATATCAAGTGGGAACTTATTTTAGGGAGCTGCTTGGTGTGAGTCTTTAAGAAACTTCTGTGACCTTTCTGCAGAAATTTGCGTGTAAGTTTACATGTATGACCACAATAATACATTTTGATGTCAAAAACATCACATTTGAGCCCACAGTATCTTTTTTTTTTTTCCTTTTAATATGCAAAAAAATTCCTCTCTTCCTGCTTTGGCCATGGATTTCCTGCAGAGCAGCTGATGCGACTCCAGGGCTGCCACCTCCGGGTGCAGACGCAGAACCGAAATTTAAAAGGCAGAAGGGGGGGACAAGGGATACTTCTTTGCACAGCCTCTTGTTGGGGACTTTTCCCCAGCTGGGCGGGGGGGACTCCATGCCTTGCAGCTCCCAGTTTGAAGGCACTCTCTGGCTGACAAGACTGGACGTGCTGTAGCCTTGACTGCACTGATTTTCCTGGCATTTTAAAAGCGCTCATGCTCTTCAGCTGCAGCACAGCACACCAGCCCAAGGCCACAAATTAGACAAACACAAGGCTTGCAGGAAACCCTTAGACAAGATGCTTTTAAACTATTTCTAGATTATTTCAGAAGTGATCAGCCAGGCTGACTCAGAACTCACTGAACTTGTACTGTAAGGCTACTTTATTCCAGGTCTTTCACACACGTGCTTCAAACACTTCATGTATTCCACCTCAGACAAACACCTAAACATAAATAAGAATACTAAAGTTCACGTAAGCTGATTGGCAAGAAACAACTAGAAAGTCTAATGCAATGATTCATTTTCTTGGATTACAGCATTCCCAAATTCAGCTCCTTGCTAATTCTAAAGACCCTGAAGCCCATCTGCAAATCCTCATTCCTTACCATGCCAGCAGCATTTTTTCCCCACTATATGGCTATTGATATAGTTAATTTTCATTACTATTTCTTTCAGTTATGTCTCACATGTAAAAGTACTGAGCCATATAAATATACACTACAGATAGATAATGGAAAACCTATGTTATACGCGTAAATTAACTCAAGAGATTTCAGAGTGTGCTACATTGTAAATATCCTGGACACGCTGCTTTGGTTACATCAAAGTTTGTTCAGGCAGCTGCTGCTGTAGCAGTCAGCAGAGAAACAGGCAGAGAGGAGAAAGGCAGGTAGGTATAAGGGATTAAAACAAATTACTAAACCAAATTTAGGCAGAACTGCCTGTGTGCAGAATGGCTTGTGATAAATCAGATTTGATTACAGTAAAACATTAGGCTGTTCATCTACAGTTTTACATTTTTAAATGGCAGGTCTCTGCAAATGCTGAAGAAAATTATTTCAAAAGTAGCTAGACTTATTTGACCACTATTTCCAAAGGCTAACATCAAGAAAACGTCATAGTTTTCTTTGTTTTCAACTAATCTTACTTTCACTGAACTTTCACATAAAAAAACCCCCTTGGTTTTTCAGCCATCACCTCTAAACTTTCTAATAACTTCACTAGGTTTACCTAGGATATGCAAAATAGTGGTTCCTAGCAGTCAGATTTTGGTTATAGCTCAATTGTCCGTGAAGACTTTTGCAAAGTGCCAGGACGCCTCTCCGAAAAGCAAAACAAAACCAAGACCTTGCCCATAAAATGCATTTCTGCTTCCAACAGACACAAAAAGAACGATGCTGCATCTACCAAGGGAGTAAGCCACGAAAGATGGGGAGGCACTGGGTTCACCTTACAAAACAAACACAGCCTAGCAAGCCCCGGCGTTCGCATTTAAGTTCACACTGTATTAACAGCGCTTTACGCGTGGGTGGGAGTGTTTCTTGGCAGGGCCACCGCATCCATACAGGGGAGGTCACAAGCCGGAAAGGTGCAATAAAAAGGAATTAAAAATAAATAAAACCCTCTTTTTACCGTGCGGGTCTTGTTCGCTTGACTTTGGGCTGCTCCTCGCTCTGCGCTCCGGTTTCTTGAGGGCCGGGGCGCCGCCGCCGCTGCTCGCCCCGTTGTGGCTCTTGGCATAGCCATTGTACACGGTCGTGCAGCTGCCTATATGGCTCTTGTAGATGGAGGAGGGAGGGCTGTTCAGGCGGTTCTGGCGGTCAATCTGCCTGTCTTTGAGTTTTTTGTGCTGTGGTTTGCTGTACTGATCTTCCCGGCTGATGTAGCTGGACATCCCGTATAGTGGTATGATTTCTGAAACGCAACGGCGCACCCGCGTTAACTCGGAGCTACAGAAACAACCGAGTTGGTTTTTGTTTTGTTGGGGTTTTTTTTGGTGGTTTTTTTTTTTTTTTTTTCCTTCAGAAAACCAAATTCCTGGACATCTCCAAATGAAATGACTCCAGATGTTTCTGGAGATTTTTTAAAGAAAACCCTTTTTTGCAATTATTTTGTAATAACTGTGCTCCTTTGATGATCGAATTTTACTTTGGATGAGTGTGTAAAATACAGCAATTAGGGTGAGAGTTTTCTCCCCTCCTTTTCAGTCTTTGTGTTTCAGGGACACAGATTTCACGCAAAAATCCAGACAGAACTGATCTTTTGGAAAAAGCCTTCATAAGTTCAGAGCAATTTAGCATTTTCTTCCTCAGGGCCTGACTGGACAGAACAAGCTGAGATGTGCTGGTTTCAAGCTGCCAACCCTGATTACATGCAATTCAATTTCCCAGTATAAACAGACTTTACAATCATGTCAGTTGTGCTGCCTAAGGAGAGAAGTACACCATGAAGTAGAAGCTTTGGGAATTAGATTCACAAAAAGTTCGAGAATTATCATAAATATCATGTGCACTCTTCAGATACACTTCATTATATACAATCCCCACTTCCCCCCTCCAAGGATGACTCTCTCTAACCTAAGGCAGGTCAGCTTGCAGGAATCACAGTATTTCCTGCTGTTTTTCTATAGTTCAGTCCTCTTTGTGCTTCCCTTTGAGTGTGAACCTTGAACATATCATGCCCAAAACAGTTTTGTCTTTGTTAAAAAGTAAAAATGGATACTCTGGATAGCTAAAGCCCCCCACTCAGGATATTAAAGGAGACTCCATCCATGTAACAAAGCCACTCTGCAAGTTCTCCACTTCATTCCTACTCTTGGTTCCCCCAGTCCTTAAACCTTGCTGAGCACAGGTGTGAAAGGCCAGTCCCTTCCTCCCCGCTCACCTTGCTCTCCGTATATTGTTGGGGGCAGATGATGCTGTGGGAAGAACTGTGGTGGCATGTCCCCAGGTCCAGTGACAGGAGGGTAAAACGCTGTGTGGGAGTTGTGAATGAAATGGGGGTGGTGTGCCAGGTAGGGGGGTAAGTGATGGGTCGGCGAGATGGCCGAGGGGTAGCTGGGAGGGAAACACTCCGGAGACTGCGGCGTCACCACCACCCTCCGAACGCCCGTGTTGTCCTCTATCACCTGCAGAGAGAGGCAAGGAAAGGAGCACGTCAGGCAGCATCTGAACCAGGCACACCTCTAAAACAGCACTGTTTACAGCTTGTCCTCCCACTGGAAAACAGCTGGTCCTCGGGTTTAGCTTCATGAATAAACACAATTCTAAAATTAATATCAGCAGAAATGACCACGGTGGTGATGTGGCTTTTCCTGGAGACTCAGGTATCCACACTAATCACTGGGAGCTGTACTGCTGCTCGTGATAACTATGTGGGTAAGGGACAGAATAAATAACCTGCATTTAGGGAGGAAAACAATTGAAAAAGGAACACAAAGCACCAAAATAAGTGTACTCATTGGGACTGACCATAAAATTTCTACCACAGATTTTGACAGCACCCTGAGTATGGAGTTAGTAACACTTTGGAAAGCAGCTGGCACTGCTATTGCAGGGAGGCTGTGTGTGTGCACAGAGACAGGTACTCTGCAGGAACCTGCTGTGCTGGCCCACGTCTGCAAAGGAGCTCCTCTGTTCATAACAGGTATCTGCTCAAGACAAATCATAGGGCAGAGGGTTTGTTTTTGTTACAGAGCTGGTCTATACATCCACACAAATCAGCTCTGGGATATGCATAACTTGGCCCCTAACACCACAGTCAAAGCATGTAAAAACAGATGTAGGAAGGTGGAAATGTGCTTAGGCTGAAAAATGTTTTTCAGGTTATAATTTTTCCAGAGTTGTATTTCTGGAGAACAGTCAGCCAGCCAAATTTCAGTCCAGACTTAGGAGCCAAGCTTTTCTTGAAGCTCATTCAAAAAACTTCTACCATTTCTTAAATTAAAAAATACAACCACGTAAGAACAATCCCTTTGACTCTGCATGCTGGCATGCACGAGGTAGAAAAGCATGAAGGAAGCATCATTTAATTTCATGCAACAAACAGGTTGTTAAAAACCTCATTTTCTCTAAACTGACTGATGGCACACAGATGGAGAAATATCTGGGATGAGTACGTTGTATGAGATAAGCGAGCACGCACCAAAGGCACAATGCTGCAAGATGCTGCCGCTCTCAGCTGATTATTGCACCATCAGCTGGAGTTCTCCACCCCCAGCAGCACCAGCAGAAGAGGCTCTGCTGTGGATGCCCACACTCCAGTGGCTCTCATCACATCCCAGTGCCTTTACTCTAAACCACAACGAAAAACCCGTACCCTGCGGCAGAGGGATGGCACAGGCACAGGACCAGCCCTGCCCGGGGGCAGTGCCCACAGCCCTGAGCAGAACTGCTCCAGCAAACAAACACCAGCTCGTGCCTCGGGCATCACTGGGGAAAATTCACCCAGGATTAGCCGGCCCAATTCCTCCCCCAGGCCACGCGTGCCTCAGGTTATGTGCATTTACGCCTGTTAGCTATGGGATGTGACCATGGACACGGCAACTTCTGTGCCTTGGCTGGCCTCTACAAAAGACAATTTTCTGTAGAAAGTTAATTCGCCCACTTGTAACGTTTCACATTAAAAATGCGGTGCTTGCTGAGTAACCAAAATGGTAATTGTTTGGCTTAACTTACTTGATTCTACCCTCAAAATTCACGATTTCCACTAGCAATTTGTCAGCTGCCAGCTTTAAATGTCAAAGACTTTACAGAGTCCTCAAAAGACAGCTGAACCTCAGAGATTTAGACTATCACATCCTTTCAACTGCTGCATTTTCAGGCTTCCCATTTCTGCTACTGGTTCTACTCCACAGCATCTCTTATCCTGCTGCCAGGTCTCAAACCTGCACTCTGGAACCTGGGAAAGAGGGAAATCCTTTTCCTTTTAGCTCGTATTTGAAAGCTACTTATCTAGGACTGTGCACAGAAATGCTGGATTTAACTCTCAGACCCGGATCATGCTGTAACTTAATTGAGAGAGCAAATTCCTGTATCTTGATGTGAAAGGTTTTCATCGTGGCTTTAACTAGTCCAAGCCTCAAAGCCAACCCCAGTCTTCCAGGCAGGTACAAGCTCTTATCTCTGCATCTAGACCAGCTACATGTGTGTTTTGTGCTCTGGTGAAAGATGAATATATTAAGGAACAGAGTTAGACAGAAAGCTTGTACGCTGAGCAGTGCATAATGTAAACCATATTTTAAATTATTAGGATTCAGCTTCCTGAACTATCATCTATAAAGGAGGGAGGGAGGGAAGCTCAGAGTCCTGTCAAAGACCTTTTTGATGAAATTACCCTGCTAGATGAAGCTATGAAATATCAACAGGACTGTGAGAAGCCAGAGATGAGGGGATAGAATACAAAATTTCAGCTGGGAGGAACCTACAACCAACAACTAGTCCAACTCAGAGGGTGAGCCAGCCTTCCAAATTACTTTAGTCAAAAAGCCAAGACACTCATATCTTTTGTTTGTTTCCTCCCAAGGCCATGAACGCTGACAGCATTCTTGTTATTCCACGTGCATACATTACAAATGAACACAAAAACACAGGGGACCTTGCAAAACCCACTTTATTTCCCAATCCTACAGGGCATTTTCTCTCTAAACTAGGAATCATTGATATACACGTACATTTCTGAAGCTGTACATACAACCTTTAAATATGCTGCTCTGTCCTTAACAAATCAAAGTTGGCAATCTGATTTATTACGTATTATATGCATTAGGTAGCTATAAAGACTGAAGAGATCCCTTGATCTATAAAACCTGCAGTGAGTAGATTGTAGTAGTGCCTTTCTGGGAGACAACACTCAGTTCATCAAAGACAGAGAACATCAGTTTTGATCCATTAATGAAAATAACATAACTTAGCACAGAGGTTTGACTTTGCTATTTTAAGAAGAAATCTGCAATTCCTTCTATCTGCTTAAAACCATTTGTCACAAAGATCATAAATTCATCTGGAAACACACTGCTAAACTGTCTCTACTTCAGTGCCAAGAAGCAACAAAATCCTAATCCCTGTTGAGGGCTCTAGATGGAACTGGAATATTAAAAGTAATTGCTATTACTAATTTTAGCACTTTATATTTAGAGAAAACAAATATCTCTGGTCATTTGGCACCTAGAGATAAACTTTCATTATTTTGTGGGGTTTTTTCAAACAGTTGGTAGGTAAATTGTCTTTTGCTGGTATTTTTTGTGCTTGCTGGTGTAAGTGGCACGCCACCTCAATAACAATACTATTATAGCATAGTTCTGTGTGGGTTTTTTTCCCATATTTTAGGGAGCTTAATTGCTACATGAGGTAGGTGATGATCTTTCAGGGCAGTCTGGGTTAACATTACTCATACACAATAAAACTGCCTCCCCCATTGGTTGCCACATTCTGGGAATGCCATTTTAAATGTTATTTGTTTTCCAGTGCAGATATCACTGTAGTAACTAGAGATAATTCATGTATTCAAAGTACATCACACTGCTCCATGGTGTCTCATTTTTCTCCACTGAAATTTCATATTACACTCTAAGGAGAAAGGCATGTTAATTGTGCACAGGTAAACTGTATCTGTATTTCGTGAGATTCAGGTAAAGAAACACAACCACCCTCATTCTGTAACATCCATTTACTCTATGAGTTTAATACGGTAATATGCAAGTAATTTCCACTTGCTTTCAAAAAAAACCCCCAAACAACCCTTATTTCACTTAAATTTAATGTGCTAGATTCAGCAAGGACATCTGGAGCACGGCCACTGGGTGGACCACAACCAATACTTCAGGAATTTCATAAACTAATTTGAAACTTCATTCATAAATCAATCTGTACCCAAAAACAGTACAGAATGAGCTCATCCACGAGGCACTTGGATGTCAACATTTTATTTATTCATTTAATTTCTTAAAGATGCCAATCCGAGTTCACGCCAGTCGTGGCAAGTCTGGATCACTATCTTTAGAATCCATCAGTATTAAATCAAACACCGAATTAAATCTATACCTTCAGCGTGGTGGAAAACAGACAGATAAACATCTAGACTGCTGGCATGCATGTTGGGGTACTTTAAATCTAGAATGATACAGTTCTTCAGGACCAGTGCCCATGAACTCAAAAGGATCATCACTTCATGGCTTGCTCCATATGAGATCTGCACAACCTTCCTTGTGTTCAAAGCTTTAATGAGGATCATCCTGCTAAAGGATGCCTCGACTGACTGCAGTCTACAAAATACCCAGAGCAGCTCTGTGAGCACTAAGCCACACACAAACAAGGAGTTTGTCACTAAAACCTGATGCTAGCCAAACACGCTTCTGGAGGAGAACACCTCTCTTAGGGAACAGGATGTACCCAAGACCAAAATCCTGATTTTCAAGGATGGGATAGATTTTCTACCATTTTAAATGTCATTTAAAGATACTTCTCTTTCCAAAAGTTATGCCAAGTGTCATGTGCTTAGTGCAGGGATACTGAAGTGCAGGACCACGGCTCAAATTGAACAGTTCAGACCATACAAACCCCACGGCAAAAGGAGGCTTTTCAAAACACGTGCACCTCATGGCCCAACCAGTAAATTTGTCCTTTAGTCTTAAAATACCTGTGGCAGAAACCTCATATTAACAAACCTGTAAATAAAATCAAAAGTGGAGTTTCATGCCAAATTTTTACGTCCAACTACAGACAACTTCTCAAATTCAAGTGGAATTGCTTCAGATTTATTTCAGAGGGAGCAGTCCTCAGTCAGTAGCACTAAACAAACAAGTTAATGATCCTGCTTTCTGGTATTTCCTTCTAGTTTCCTGATTAGAACACTCCAAACCCTCCTTCTCTCCTCCCAGACATACACTGAAAAGCAGGAACAACAACCCATGATGTTGTCCCCAAATTTAACACCTTAGCCTCCAAATCCTTAATCTCACTTAACAGTTGAAGCCCAAATTGCTGACATCACACACATTTAATGCAGATTTCTCTGCCATGTCACCTTCCACAACCAACTTTTACAGTGGAGATACTGTCCTCCGAGAGCACAGCAAAGAACTTTTCCTCTTGTCTATATTTAACTAACCCTCAGCCCACAAAGAATTGCAGAGACATGAACTCTGATCTGATAGTTCATATCTGCCAGAGGTGCACAGAAGTTCGTCTGCTGAAAAGATAATGCAAAATACTGGCTCTTTGAAGAGCTGATCTTTGGGAGCAAAACCATAGCATGAAAGACTTGAACTGGTGGTGTGTTACTTGCTTGCTATTATTTTCCTGGATCATTTCCTGCCCTGGCTAAGCCTCATCATTGGGAACATCTCCTTAACATCAACAGACCCAGCTTCTAGTCACAATTATTAACATGGTCCTTGAAGTCTAGAAGCAGAGTCTGTGTTTGTGCTGCTTCCAGCGGGGCTGACCTTGCAGGGCTCGCATCCTCCTGCCAGTTTTTCCGAGGAGGTAATGAAGCACCACGTTAATCCAGGGCAGCAATCATTCGATAACTCATGTAATATTCAGGGCTAATGCTCACAGCTCACACAGGCTTGGCATAACAAAATGGAAATAAGATTTCATGCCTTTTTTTTTAATAGGCACTTCTCTGCAGGGGTATTGCTTTTTGCCTGACTCTTATAGATGTACGCTTTGGGGACAAATCAAACCAAAAATCAAATATATTTTGATTCATATCCCAGAGTGCATTAATTTGCTTTACGGCCTTTCCCTTGACATGTTAAATTTAAGTTGTGTTCTAATTGTTTATTGTAAAAGAGTGGGCTTAACTATGAAGCAACAGACAAAAGCAAGAGCAAGTAAGGCAGAGACATTTACTGCAATAAAGAGCTAATTTCATTACTACAGACTTTCAACTACTATTTAATATGAAGCAGTCTGAAAGGCAAGAGGCTCACTCACCACAGAGCAGAACACACATTCCACTGCAGAAAAGCACCGAGTACAGACCTTCCCCCTAAAACTTTACAACATATTTCCAGCTCCCTGGAAAAACAGCTTCAGAAGAGGGTTTTTGGTTGGATTTTTTCTGCTTAAGAAACTACTTAAAGGCTTCTTTAGTGGAATTATTATGGTGCCCCACAGAAAGCTTTACAGAAGAACTGGGCTCAGACAGAGATACAGCTGGAAGACTTTCATCCCTCTGGTTTGGAAAGCATTCCAGTTGTACCCAACCATTTATCTCAGCACAGAGGTGGAGAGGTATAAACATTTTAATATTAAAAAGGTGTTAAAAGTCATTTCAAAGGAAGAATAAAACTTTAGAAAAACCTCTGCACGATATAGGCCAGTTTATTAAATTAGGGGAACCCATGAGGAGCATTAAGCACCAAATGCTGTCTCAAAACTCCAACCACTCCCCTCGGGAGGACTGGGGAGCAGCAGGACCACCCTGACATCCTGCCCTCTCTCCTAGGCTGGGTAACAACTTCCCCCCTACTTGAAGCATGTTTTCACTCTGTTCAGAAGTCAAAATACCACAGAGTGATTGCAGTATTTTGTGGGATTTAAGTATGACGCCATCCACAATTTTTCAGAATTACACAAGCTCACATGTTTCCTGGTGAGGGGAAGGGACTCCAGGACATCATCTATTTTCTGCTTAACAAGATGCCAAATTATATCTATCAAAAGTTCTTATGCTATTCATCAAGGATAGCTGAAATACTTTGTGTACTTTTAAGGAAGCTTTTGGGCCAGGTCTCAGTGAAAACGGTGAAATTATTGTATTTATTGTATTGTTCACAGCTGTTATGCCTCACATCAATCTTTTGGTTTGGTTTTGGGTTTTTTTCCTTACCTCAGAAAGAGTCTAAGCTTTGCAGAAGATGGAAGGAACAATCTGGTAATCTGGGGTTATTTCCACAGAAGAGCAGTAGCTGCTCAAGAGTTTCAAAACCTAACAGCTTTTTCCATAAATAGATAGTTAAATCACATTTATTCTTGAAAACACACCAAAACCCCCCGCTCTTGGTATGCTGCAGGATTTCTGCTGGGAAGGCACTGACGATCAGCAGCATATTTTATAGCTACAGGGGCTCCTTCTCTCACTTCCACGGCCTCCTGCCCCTTCTGACTGTCACACAGGAATCTGAGGCATTACCCAACATCAAGGCCTTCTCTCCCTCCCACAAACAATACAAGCTGCACCTACAGGCTCAGTCTGTGAGCAGAGCTTTTGCTCCAAATCTACTACAAAATCTACTACCAGTGTGTGAAGGTGCACATCCCTGGTGCACGTGGTGCAAATGTGTGTGTAGCATCAGTAAAGAGGAGTATGAAAAATATGTATCATCATTTTCATTAAAACCTCTAAATTAAACTTCAACCAAGTAGACTTCTCTCTGTGGATCAGTGATCTTGCTTTTACATCCATTTCAATTCTTCAAGAAGCATACCTGTGAGATATAACCAGGAGGCACATGAATAGGGGGAATGGATCCGTTGGGTGACATCATGGGAACCTCTGCTGGTCCTAATAGAGAGAGAGTAATAAGATATCAGTTTTTTCCGTTAAAAAAATAGTATAATTGCTCAGAAAAGATTAAAAATAGCTTTATTTTTGAAGCCTACGATAACAAAATGAGCAACTCCACTAATTTCTGGTATATGGAAAATGCCTTGTGCCATCATTCTGAGAATAAGATCATTGTTCAATGACTTTACCATATATTCTGCTGAAATAATATTTTCATCATAAAACAGCTAGAACATAGACTTTGTATTACCCACTGATCAACTTATACAGCATTAAGCAGTAACACAATATGTCCTTTAGCAGCCCACAATTCCTATATTGAACTCTGCTTAAGTTATTCTTGTCAAAGGCATAGGAGCAGGGAACAAAGCAGAAACTGTGCAGCCTGGAATTAGGCAGCTCCCAAGGAAAGCGTCCAATTGTAGCCAAAAAAAAAAAAAAAAAAAGACACATATGTGAAAAACTATCTATCTATTTAAGAATGCACAAAGACCAAATTCATTATCTCAGCTATTCAGACTAACCTTGGAATGTGGTTATACAAGCAAGAAGCTTATGGTTTCCACTCTGAAATCCAGCCCCGAACATGCAAGTTCCATTTTGAGGCACCGAGTACAAGTACAACAAAGCAAGTGCCATAACCACTGTGCTTCTGGAAATGGAGCCTCACAGCTACAAGAAAGTGTCTAGATAAAATGGAAATAGTTCTCTCAGCTGCTCATTGATTCACCCATTAACTCCGGGAACATCACACGGAGCAGTCAGTAAAACGAACCCCCCGAACATCAGACAGATGTTTGCAATCAGAGTTTACTGCTTGGAAAAGAAAAATTAATTTCATTCTTTCCCTATTACACATTAAAATCTGACACTCAACTGTTAATTGGCCCATTTGGCCCCCACGGTCAAACTCTTGGGAGGAGCTCAGCAAGACTCTGCTCCTTGTCACTGCGAACTGAACTTCAGCTTTGACTGACAACACAAAAGGTGACTCCAGCACCTCCTCCGGTGGGGCAGCCACCCAACATCTCCAAACCACGTCACGTTCGAGGGGAGGAAGCTGAACGCTAAAACATATGAAGCACTTCAGGCACAGATGGGATGCAATGGCCTGTAGGAGTGACTGCTCCTAAAATTTAGACTAATCTAATGAAATCTCCAACAACAAACTGAGTCACAGTCTGTTGTCTGATATCAGCAAAACCAGTCCACATTAAATTAGCAGTCATTCCCTATCCATCTGCATTTTTATACTCCTCAGGCTGCTTCTGGTACAATCAGCAGAACTTCCCACCTCCCAAAATCCAAGTTACACACAGGAATCCATCTGAGTTATTTTTATCTGCTCTTATCTTGGTTTGTTTTCTCTATCCAGTTATTCACAGTGTAACCAGCACCTACAGATTTTACCACTCACACCTAGATTTCAAATTTGGTAAGTCATCGTCAAGTGTATAAGGCAAACGGGAACTCTGAAGCTTAAATTTAAATATTTTGGATCTGGTTTTGCTGGACTTCATACTTTCCTACACTTAGCTATGTGGGGAACTTTACCTACACTACAGGCCCAGTAAGGGGAAAAAAAGTTAATACTTCTTATTATTCAGCTCAGATGGATTTCTCTCTTACCCTATGGCACTCACAACAATATTTGTCTCCCCAGACAGCCAACAATTTTAGTGTCAATGGAAAAAATTCAGCCTGAGCAGTAAGTGATTATTGGGAAGGAGCTGCCATCTAAATGGCTTTATTTAAATCCATCAAAAATATGAAGTGACAATCGGTTCAGAAAGAATTTCACAGAAATATTGTTTGAATAAATGTGTTTTCCCTATCAAAAAAAAAAAAAAAAAAATCTCTACAAACTTCTCTAGAGGAATATAGTTTTTTATTTCTCTCTGAACCCACTCTGGTCTGTACACACTGCCGAGTTTTGCTCCACAGTAAGCTGGACAGTATATAAAATGTAAATATTGATATTGTGAACATGCAATGATGCTTTTCGGGGGGATCTAATCCACACTGGATTATCAAGAGCTGTTCAATTCCTCAGGACAGAACGTGCTTGAGAATAGGTAAAATGAATAGTTAACAGTTATGCAACACATTCCTCATCAGTGATTTCTCAAACCCAAAAAACTGCAGGAAAAACTGCTGATATAAAATAAAAAAATCCCAAGTTCACCACTGAAATAGACAAAAATTTAAATATTGCACATAAACATTGCTCAACAGAACAAAGCTTTATGCATAACCTGTTTCAGCCCCTCACCAAAACTTCTTATCTTTGTATTGGCCAGTTGTTCTCAAAAATAGCTACTCTGACTCGGAAATAATCTTAAAAGCGGAACAGTTTTGGAGTTTCTGCAGAGAGAGCAGATACATACAACAAATAAGCAGCGCTTTGCTCGGCATGCCTCCTATCTGTCCTTCCAAGCCTTGTGCCAACTGCTCATATGGAGTAGTGATCTACTTGCAGGAAGAAATCAAACTCCCACACTGGTACTGTTGTCTGTAACACTTCCACTCCAATAAAAAAAAAAAAAAAGGAATATTGTGTTTTATCATCAAAACGTGCACCGTGCAAGATGAGTCTTAACCTTGCATATGACCCACAAACTGTTAAAGTCATTTGGATAACAGGTTTTAAAAGACTGACAGCCTGGTGATTTGCAGCTAGATTTTGTTTCCAGTGCTTTGATTTCAGGGTTAGCCAAATGACTTTAGCACACATGATTGCATTCCTCTCATCAACGGTATCAAAACAACTTCAAGTGGTAGTAAAATAAAGACCCCCACCTCTACAGCTCAATGAGTCCCAGCAATTATTAAAGATTCTTCTTGTTGTCACACCATTCCCTAATTAACACTAAAATAAGGCCGTATATTTTGTTCGGTCAAAGTTTTGTTTGGTTGGTTTTGGGGTTGGGATGGGTGGTTTGTTTTTTTTTTTACTATTTTTTGGTTATTTCAAATAGTTTTGAACTGTTAAAAAGCAGAACTTTAGAGGAGGATGTTCCTCAGCTGCTTGTATTCACAGGATGGATGTAAGTAATGTGTACTCTCGGGAATCCCAGCTTTGCAGGTTTTAATTGAAGCTCCTGGTTCAGTACAAAGTTTACTTTAAATGAGAAAACGCCCGTCCGTTCTGTGGAGATGCTGTGCACTGAAGTGAG
Organism: Gymnorhina tibicen; assembly: GCA_013399875.1. NCBI lineage: Eukaryota > Metazoa > Chordata > Aves > Passeriformes > Artamidae > Gymnorhina > Gymnorhina tibicen. Next base: position 1,000,494 of record VXAZ01007116.1, on the reverse strand, counting down.
CTCGCTGGAGCACTTTTCAAACCTGTTAACAAATGCAGATTGTCTCCCGAGTTCCTAATGAAACTGAGCCAGCAGAGCTTGGCCACCTCTGCTGACAAAGCCAGTGGCCAAATTCCACTCCGAGCTCCTTTCCCGGGAATACAGCACATCTCCTCTGGCTCCTGGAGGGCTGCCCCAAAATGCAGGTGCAAGGAAATTATTCTCCCTCCTCTGAAAGAGGAGGAAAAGCAGGAGCCACCAGGCTGGAGGCACCAGTGTCCACCTCGGCAGGCAGGTGACAGACCCCGCTTGCCCCCAGCTGACAGAGCACAGTCTTCCTGTTTCTAACATGTTAATATTTAACAGAATAAAACTTGGAATAAGTAAAAGAAGCAACTCAGCCTCATATTGTGGCAGAACTAATTAACAGCCTGACACCCCAGTCTGAGCCCTTCTCCTTTTCCTAGACACCTATTCCCTTGTGCTGCTCAGTCTCCCCTCTGATGGCATTGAAGCTGATTATTTTAACCATTTCGGATAACCAACGACGTTTTGCAAATCTACTGCCTGTTTAAAAAGCACCTGCACGCTCAGTCTAACAAAAGTGACAACAATCATTCCGTTCCTTCTTGTGCTGTGTTTTACTGGGTGATTTTATTGCACTCAAAGCAGGGCTCCCTTCCACCTCTGTCTCCCTCTTGCCCTGCCAAGAGGATGTTCCTGTCAAGCAGAGAGTGACGGTTCTTCTGGTCATTTTTATTCCTTCAGGAATAATGTCACCATGTACTTGAGAAACTTCTGTCCCAAGATTTTCAAGGCTAATTATAGCCTGGGTTGCAACCCACGACACTTTCAAATTTCTTGTACAAAACCTGTTTTGGAATAAGTACGCTTTTTTTCTTGTTCCCTAGTGACCTTTAATGCATGCATTAAAGATCACTTTAATCAGTTTTCTTTCCTTAAATTACAGAAGCCAGAATCTGGCATTTCAGTTCCTCCAGCTATAGCAACACTTCTTTCCTATTTCTCTCTTTCCACATACCATTATAGGGCAAAGAAGTCATTTTACCACACCATTTTTCTGAGTGCTTAGAGAGCATTGCTTTTCTCTCTTTTTTATGTCCCCTGCAGAATATTTTTCACATCCAGCTCCAGCACATGGGCATATGTTTTACACGGCGTTTCTAGTGACTGTTTTGCAATTACCAAACTCTACCAGGCTTCATTACTAAGTTCCCATTCTGAGAGCAGTTACTGGAAATGTCCTGAAGTTCAGGAATTTCTCATCCCTGTTTCCAGCAAACACATACCAATTCACCATTTCACACCACAATACCTGCACTAGTGGAGAAACAATACGAAATTTAGTGATTTGCAATTTGAGTTTGAAAATTAAGAATCCTGTACAGTTTAATAACAAGAACCTGCTGAACTAACTAAGTGAAAAATTAAATCCAGGGAGGTAAGTGCATTATATTTAATAAAGTTTAACTGTTAAAATTAACCCATGGAAAATTATTCTGCCTCCCCCGATCCACGACAAAACTGGTATCACATCTTTCACATGTGGCATTTCTCAGGAAGTAAATCTATGGAGCAAGAGGTGTGACAGAATGAAAAGGAGAGATAATTAAAGGGCAAATTGGTCTGCTTTGCTAAAACAAATGACCCAGGGCTTGCTGACCTTGGCTGGGACCCAAGGGTTTGCATTTTCACATGGATGAGCAGCTGTTCCGGAACAATTTCCTCAAAGAAACAAGCACAAACAGGCTCCCTGTCAGGCACACGTGTCTTCTCCCTCCACTTGGTTATTCTCAAAGCAGCTTACGGACTAAACAAGGTGATGACAAGGAAAAGAAGAAAAAAAAAAAAAAACCTGGATCCTTCCATTCATCTTCTTTCCTCTGCAGCAGAGCTGTGGTGAGCGTTTTCCCAGCCTTTCGGCCACAGCCTAAAACTCTTTGTTAGCACAAGCAAACACGAGCGTGTCAGAGCAGTCTGTAACAACCTTTAAAACAGGATGTAAAGAGCTTTCACATACTAGCATCACCACAATTTTGAGGTGCACTCTTGCCTAGACAAGAGCTCATTCAGCCACTCATTTAACTCTGCTCATGTACGCTACAAGGCAGAGTCAGCTCCCAGCTCCCTAGGACACAGGGTCTTAAATCTGAGGCTGATCAAGATCTAAATACTTTGTCCTTAGATCAGTGTGAATTTGTAGATTAAAGCAGCTCCACATTAAGAGAGAAAAAAAAGAATAGCTTTAACAATATTAAGTGCTTGAAGGGATGATGGCTTTAAAAAATACCTTTGGAGAAGTCTCAAATGGCAGAAAAAAGTCCCGCTCATGCTGCATTAAACCTGCCAATGGCAGCGCAGTGAAAGGTGCTAAAATAATGTTACCAATAACCCTGTGCTTTGATAAATGGTAAGGAACATGTCCAGCACTTGGCCATCCCCACGGCACCAGCTCATGCCTGAAACGGGCAGCAGGCAGAGTTTTATCCTGCTTATCCCTACAGATTTGTCAATATTTTTAAGACGACCTCATCTACACACCAAGATGTGAATGAAAGGATTCCTGCCACACGCCCATTCACATTCTGGCACCCCAACTGGTTATTTTCTACTCAGATCACAGTTTAGTAGTATGAAGTAATTCCCTCAACTTTGAAGAGTACAAAAACATTACCAAAACCCTCAAGTTTAACAGAAATGGCTCCACGACTTTCAAATTATCTTGGACCCCACAACAAATGACTATTTAAATGCAAATGAAACGTCTAAAAGAAAAAAATACATCAGCCTGAGAAATCCTGCAGGTGCATGGCCTAACCACTGAGCACAGTCACCTCTGCACGTGCAAACACGGGGTTTGGCAGTGGAGACTGAAGCACTTTGGATGTAGGTAACACACACTTCTTCAACTCCTTTGTGACTTCTATGACCACTTCATGTTCTTTCTGAATCCCAGGACCAGATCAGGAGAGGTTACAAACGTAACAGTTCTTTACTCGCTCTCCCAGGCTGTCAAGTCGATTTGTCGCAAATATAATTAAACATAAGATACCAAACCCAGTGTAAGTTATGAAAAACACATTGGTGTCTCGGCGTTTCAGTGCACGACCGCTATTAACACCAAACTGCAAACCCCAAAGGCTCGAATGACACGTTCAGCCCCTGGACTCTGCAGCCACAGACCCGACAGCACCGGCCACGCTCCAGCCTGGGTTCAACTGACGCCTTCAACGTGTGCAGACAAACTCACCCAGCCGAACACCCAACCAAACTGCTCAGAAATCCGTGCCGAACGCATCCAGCACGCAGCTCCTGGTGGGTTCTCTGGCTTATTTACCCGACGGCACCTTTGCTGTTCACCCTGGAGCCTCCTGGAAGCCGTCTGCGTTACCGGTGCTTGCTCCTTGACCTGCTGCACACAGCGGGGAGGCTCGAGCACGTCCAGCCTGGAGTTAAACAGCAGCACCCCGCGCTTTCGTGTCACAACCACAAGATTCCTACTCGGCAGCGCGCTGGTTTGCAATGTGTGTCTCCCAGATGTTGTGTTCTGGTTTGGGGCATATTCTAGAAATAATACAGTAACCTGTAGAAACAGGAAATTAACTAAAAACTATCAGTTGCCCCGAACATGCCCTGTCCAAAGCTGCCACAGTCCTACAGCAGTCACATGGCAGCACTCACTACTTCAGCCGAATTCTGAGAGGAAGTCAGGTTAAATGCTCACTTTTGTCCACCACAGAACTATAAATTCATAACTTTTCAAGCACCAAGTGTTTGTTGTTTCAAACATGAAGTGGTTTGAATTTGGAGGTACTCATCCTGAGAGCATAAAGAGTTGTCCTGCTCCTCGGTTTTGGGGTTCACCACACTTCACTAATTCAACAAGCAGAGGAGAGTCCAGGCAAGGTCAGCAGGCTGTCTAGCATCCTGGCACATCTTGCCCCGGTGCATCACAGCTTCTCCTCCTGCCATGGGGCTGGAAGGGGAGGAGGAAGCACGTGGGGACAAGGACCTGGCCCCAGAGCATATGGCTACCCCACATCAGTGACAAAACACCACTAACCACACTCTGCAGTGATAATATTTAAATTTACACTTTATGAGAAACTTGGACAATCTGAAGCTCACTAAAGTCTTTCAAAAAGGTTAGACAAGTAAACTTGTTCAGCCACAGAGAATGGAGCTGGACAAGGTGGATTCTTCAGGTCTCTTTCTGTTCTTCAACATTCCCAGCTGGGTCTTCTTTCTTTTTTTAACTAGACCCATATATCTGTCACTCCAGAGTTTCAATTTACAGGCAACATTTTGGAGTGGAACATTTTTTGTTGTTGTTTTGAACAGAGATGGAGTATTTTCCTGTCCTAATCTGAACAAACAAGTTGGAGTCTTTTGCTAAAATAAATCCTTTCTGATGGTTGGCTCACCAGTTGCTACTGCAAAAACACTTGCAAAGAGTATGTTGCAATACTTCAAGCATTGAAAATAAGCATATTCCCATGGCAATTCACCAGATGGGCTACAGATTGTAAATCATAAATGTCTAGACTGAAACACAAGAGACAAACATCTGTCTAAAATCAGTTGACTTGAATGGCAAATACTGTTAAATAAATTAGGACTACTTTGGAAACAAAGAGAACAACCAACTACTTGAAAACATCTGAAATTAATCCATTAGCACACAAGCCACAACACAATAACCTGAAACTGGAGAGACATTTCATTTCGTGAGGAGCATTAGCCCAAGATGACATCCTGACATCTGAGGCGGGAGCACAAAAGCGTTTCTGTGACCCAGCACCACGTTACCCCACAAGGACTCACGAATCCATCCCCAGAACATCTGGCTGGAGCAGGGCTGTTATTCTCCTCGCTTCACGAGTGAAACTGCAGGACCAAGTAATGAAATGCCTGCTGCAGGGTCACACAGGAAGTTTGTGGGAACGCAACTGGACACAAACCCAGAATAGGATTTAGGTCATAAAGCAATACTGAAGCCTGACTAAAACTTCAGACTGCTAAAAAATTGTAGGGTATCACAGAAAAAATACTCTGTTTTGGAAAAAAAAAATAAATCTTCCTCATATCTGCCATCTTCTTTTCCTTTGCATAACCCTTTGTTTTATGACAGAAATATGCCAGAATATCCATGGATAAACAGAGAGAACAGCACTACCAAGAAACGTGAGAGAGAGGAGATTTTGCACAGAAAACTTCAGCCTGTCCCTTGCAGGAGGGCTGCAACAGAGAAAGACCACAAAGCTGAATTCAGAAATGGGGAAAACCCAGCAAGCAACTACTGCCAGCCCACACAAATGATGGGAGATCTCTGTCAGCATCGGGCTTCACTTTAGCATCAAAAAGTCTCATTTATGAAGTTTTTACACTGCTAAAGCTTTGAACAGCAAAAGGACCCTTAGGATTAAGACCCTCCAGCTCAGCTTCCCACCAGATCTATATAACCAGTGCACTCACTTTTGACCAGAACTCAGTTTTAAGGGAAACAGATGTCCTGAAATGAGAATTATTTTATTTTTGCACCAGTTATCAACGGCATTGCCATTTGCATATAGTATGACACTATTCGCCTCAAAGACAAACAACAAGCCATGAGAACATCACTAAAAATGTTATTTTTCCCTTTTCAATTTTGAGACAGCTCTTCAACACATTCTAGTGATGTAAATGGTTTTTGGGGAGCATGTGCGTGCATTTGTCAGCTTTCAGCCACATTTACAAAAGGGCGTTCACTCGCAGAAAGTTTTGTTCTCTGCAACAGGTTTATACAAATACTGAACACTCAGATCTGAGCACAACCTCCATCAAAGGCAGCGATAATTACACAACACCACTTTCCCGCAACGGCAGAAGCTCCAATTATTCATAATATAATTACTGCATTCCCATGGCAACACCAGAAGGACTGTACAATCAGCCACAGACCCAAACCTGGCCAACAATGAAGTTACACAGAACGTTCTCTTCCACCTGCCCTGAACAAGGCAGCAATTAGGGGATGGTTGTTCTTTACCTGTCCACCCACGGCGAGAAGTATCAGCCGGCCGGTGAAAACCAAACCAAACCTCCAGCCCCCCCTTCCCCACCCAGCACTGCCACCGTGCCACCCAGCACCACCGCAGGGCTGACGAGTTTTGTTTGTGACACGTTTGGATCCCGAACTTCGGTGAATCATCTGAAACTCTGTTCGAATGTGCTCGTCAAAAACACGGCAATTAGGATCCACCTGTCACAAACAAGCACTCTTTTATCGTGTGAGGGAATGAGGATCGTCAGCACTGGTGGTTCTCAGGTACGTGCCGGGCTATTTTGTGAGGCTGTGGTGAACTGCCATCACCCTGGAGTAAAAGCGCATCTCATATATACGTAATATATATGTATTTTTCATTCATACATATATATTCAGTAAGCATTAAAACCAAATTTCACTATATATTAACATTCTCCGTCCCTCTGTTGTGAGTTTTATTTCAGTACTGCACTTGCACCAGAATTAACGTGGAAAAAAATGCAAGCTAAAACGTAAAGTGTGACATTCAGCACGGGGCTTGGAGGTGCTGTTGGTGAGCCCAGGGCTTTCCCAGCTGAGCTTTGCTCACACCAGAGGCAGAGCCAGCTCCTCCTTCCTTCACAGGGGTTTCACTATCCTGAAGCAGCTTGTTAAGAATTAAAAAAAAAAGCTGCATCTTAAGTGGAGAAGTCTCCACCAGAGCACTGCTCTCCTGGATCAGAGTGCAGCAGACAAGTATTTCCCTGAAACAGGGAGCTGCCACAGCACCAGCTGCACCTGAGCCTCTCCTCACTGATGCTGCTCCTTCAGCATCTCCAGTGACTGAAGCTCCATGAAATCCCCAGTGTCTTCCACTGCCTACCCGCCTTTGCATTGGAAACGTGTCCAACTTGCACTTCCTTCCTTAACATTTTTGCTTCTTCACTCTCCACTCGTAACAGAGGAGCCTTCTGCTCTTTCCTTCCAAAAACCTTTCCTGAAATCCCTCACTGCCCCATCTCCCTCAAGCCTGCCCTTCCACAGCCCAAACAAAAACCATTTTTCAAGCTTTTCTCACAGCTCACGTTCATAGAGCCCGGATTCTCTTGGCTGCTGGTCCCTGAACCTCTTGCAGTCACGCCAAGCCAAAAGGAAGGTGCCCAAATCCCACCTGAGAGCCACCTGAATCCCAGCGAGGCACAGGAGGCTGGTTATGCTGGCTCTGGTTCCTCCTCACGGCTTCGACTCCAGCAAACTCTTCCTCAGCTACACAGTGGCTGTCCCAGAAAGGCACTAACTCAGGTTTTCACATCCTGCTCTCGTTTATAAACACTCAAGGTGAGGAGGAAGCCTGTGAGTCACCAGGTTATGCCTGAAGGGCCCTGTCATCCTCCCCTCGTTTTCACTTCATCTCTCATATTTCTAAGCTGAGCCCTTGCACAGGGCACATTAGTTGAGTTGTGTTTAAAACATGCCTCTGGGCTACTGACAGCACTGCATCCTTCAAAAAATAAACCATAAATTCTTATTTTCCCATGTCCCCAGATAAAAAAATCCTAGCACACAGCACGATGTAGCAGGGAGAGTGACACTCTGCCCTTTCTATATAAATTAGCTGCTGATGAGAACCAAATACCATGTAATTAACTAAATAAATTCTAATTATTCAAATAACACTTCTAACCGGAATGGTTCGAGGACAGTTTCTCCATAGCACATCTGAAATACACCGAATTTTCAGGTGCAATAAAGGGAGTTTCTTGTTGGCTAGAGCAACTCTGAAACTAATTTACTACCCAAAACATTCATCGTGCAACTTCATAGAGATTAAAAGCCCCCTGTCCTCCAGGGAATGAGCATTTCAACTGGCCATCACTCTTCAGAGCTTATTAAAAAGTTTTCAAACACGTGAGTGAAATGTTTTTCTTTCAGCGTTCCCAGGTCTTCGGCGTCTCGGTCCCAGCAGAGGGGAAGCCGCGCCTTGCCGGGGGCTGCCTCCGCTCAGGAGGCTCCATGGGCGCAGTTGCGTTGGAATAATCCCATTTCTGGGGCCCTTCCCGGGCTAAGGAGGTTCCCAGAGGGATTACCCACACCACGGAGGAGCCCGCCATGACAACTCCGCCCACAGGGCCTGGAATTTGCAGAGAGGAGCGGGGCGCGGGGAGAAGGGATTTAGCCACCTCGCAACTATTCAAGGAATGCTCTTGATTTCCTCTTAACAACCTTGGGCTGAAAAACTGTCTTCTGAATTATTTGAATTTCTACTTCAGCTCTATTGTTGGGATCTAACATCTCAGTTAGCAAAGGAAGCGAAGAGTCCAAAGGGAAGGGAGGGGAAGTGGCAGCTAAGAAAACATGGGTAATGACAATTTTCTAAAGGTCAAATTCTAAAACGTATCTGTGGTTTGCACGGGCAAACAAGTGCAAGGACTGTGTGTGCCCTGACAGAAATGGGGAGCACAGCAGCCTTAATTTTATCGTAGAATCACAGAATGGTTTGTTTGGGATGGAAGGGACCTTTAAAGTTCATCCATGGGCAGGGACACCTTCCACTAGACCAGGTTGCTTCAAGTCCCATCCAGCCTGGCCTTGAACACTTCCAGGGTTGGGATAATCTGACGGATTAAAACACCCACCTTGTTTCATTAATTAACTTTAGAGCAATAAAAAAAATATAAAGAAAATCCTTCTTCCTAGCATTTCTGTACCTAAACAACTATCCACCTTTGATGTAGGTAGACACCATAAATTCTGTTCAAAACCTCTCAAGTTTGAATGGTGTTTCTAAGCCCCCAAGACTTCATGCAGATACAGCTGTGTAACTTGTGCATTGCACCCACAACCAAAGTGCTTCAGTCTCCAAAGAGGGAAGATTCCACAGGCAGATTCCACAGGAAGATTCCTTTGTTCTTCCTCTTCTTTCTCCTCACTTCCACTCAAGCACTGAAGAGCACTTTTTGATTCCTAAACCATTTCAGTGACCAGGCAGCGCTGCCATCAACAGCAGTGCTGATAAAGGGACAGGAATACCTGGGGTCAGAATTGCTGCACATCCAACAGCATCTAAGAGGGAGCAAAACAACTCACTGGGTCATACAAGTTTGTGCATTAGCCCTCCCAGCACACAATTAAAAAAAATAAAATAACAAAAACAATTTGTCCTGGTGACTCAGAGTCTCCACGGCTCGAAGAAATCCCTGTTTCTGTAGCACTGCATCATGCTGGCTTCAGATCTATTCTCATGGGGCTCAGGCTCGTGACTCAACTGTTTTCCCCTGTATTTGCTCATGCAGTTGCCCATCAAGAAGTTACTGAAATCTGCACACATCATAAGGTCTGGCTAAGAAGAAAATAAGGTAGAGGAACTAGTATCATTGGAAAATATGGGGGTTTTTATATCACTGTTATTTTCTTTGGAAGTCCAGAAATTAACACTCACCAACCTTTCTGGTAAAAGACTGCCTTGTTTACCACAAGCCTTTCTGATGCTAAGATTGCAATGGTGTTCAGCAACTGAGTTGGAAAATATCAGAAAAAAGCATTCTGGAGAAACACATCTCATGCATTGGCTGCTTTACTTGCTGGGAGTGTTTAACAGGTTCATTTCATTATGTTAAACTCAGAGCAGTTTTACTCGATTTCTATCTGATTTCTAAGTCTGCTGTGCTTTTATTTCAGACCTAGAAATGGGGTTCTGCCCAAGAAAGATGATGCATTCAGAAAAAACTACTTCATGCCACGGACATGTATTCCTCCAACAAGCTTCTTGTCTTTATTTGCAGCATCCCTAAAGACCTAATACGGTGATTTTTTCCAAAGCAAAGAGTTCAAGTTTTGGACCACGAGCTTCTCATCTCCTTTTCTTTCTGCTCTGGGCACACTCTCTGTATCACACTCCTGATGCTGCATTTCACATCCAGGTTACCCCAGCCTTGGAAGGCAAACGAGCCTTTCGTTTGTAGGCAATGACACGGTCCACTGGAGAATCTGAACACGAGACATTAAATATTTCATGCTGAACCCCAGAAGTGAGCTGGCAGAACAGAATCACAGCCACCTCATTTATTTGCCAAGAGAAAGCTGAGCATCAAAAATTACCCCTCGCACAGAACAGTATTAAAGAACCTCCAAACCCCATCACACATTACCTTGTAAGCTCTCATATTCCCTTTACAGGAGAGCACAGCAAAGAAGAGAAACTCTCGGACAGCAAGAGAAAGAATTAGGAAAAGAAGCAAATTGTAGTGATGGTCAGCTCTCTAACTACTGAATCGTTCTCCCTCAGTATCTAAGACTCAACAGTGAAAGAAAACAACAAAAAATTCTCTGGAAAATGTGGTTTGTCACTTCACATTTTGTCCTGCATCTGAGTTACATTAATCAATACAGTTTGCATTAGGGAAATTACTTTTTCTAAAAACCTTGCTGTGTCAGTGAAATAGAAATACTGTTCCACACCATCTTAGTGATTTCCTTTTCTTTCTCTAATTTCTATATGTCTGAGCACAGTTAAACACATTGTCATACATGAAATAATTCTGAAAATTACAGTCAAAATTATAGTAAAAAATCATGCTGTCATACATGTAATAATTCGGAAAAAATTAAAAACAGTGAAATTTTAACCCATAAATTTGTGGTCATAGGAGATTTTCCTCTATCCCATGTGATATACTCTAGCCCACCTAGGTGAAACCCCAGGGAATGCAAAATGCCTCACAATGATCCACTTAGAAAAATGTTTACAGTGACTGGATGCACAACAAAATGTTCACTTTTCCCACATCCATCCAAAACTAAGGAGATCTCTATGCCAAATCAGTAAGCAGCGACTTTTACACAAGCTGAAATCATTCTCCAACCAAGCTTTTCCTATAGAAAACGCGAGTTTGCCAAAATCAAACTATATTTCATGGAACACTCCAGTGCCGCTCTGATGAGAGCTGGGCAGGCTTTTCAGACCTTCAGTAGCTGCCATGGCATCTCTTTCCCCTGCCCACCAGGAATTCAAAAGACCTGACGAGCTGAAGATGCTCTCGGGACCTTCCCGCACCCGCCACAGCGAACCCGTGCCCAGCTGGGGCTCGGTCTGGGCTGCGCTGCCCCAGGTTCAAGTCTCCTGGTAAAAATACATCATGCTTTTATAAATCCAACAGAGAAACTCCGGACTTGGCACACCACGTGGTGCCACAGTCTTTACAGCTGCTATCAGGCAGTGGCCACAGCTGGAGCCCACCAGGCTGATCCTGTGCCTGCTGCTGGTGGTACAACACCTCCGGGGATAATTCCTACCCTGGCACACTCAGGTTTCAAGCTCAGCCCGTTCTTCCTACAAAGGCCAGCTCCAAATGAGGTTCTGGTAGGATGTGGCCATAACAAAAGGCTTCCTTATAGGTTACTCTGCTTTAGAATTTGGCTTCTGACTATCAAACATGATAAAAGACAAGGGAACATCTGGTAGAAATTGCTGTTGCGATTTAAGTTTGCCTGCTTTAAGATAAATTTCTCACCATCATGCACTCAAGGATACTTTACAACGCAATTCACCACACTGAATCCATTAGCCAGAGCCATTTACAGGTATTTCATAAAAATGTGCACCACATCCGGATATTTTATCAGCATCTCCTAGTCCAGCAAACTACACAACCCTCAGAGAGTGAGTTAATTTCCACATACAATTTATAAGATACCGTGAAGAGCTTATAAACACTCCTAGGTGGTTAATTTTTTTTTTTTTTTAAATGTTTTCTCGCTATAAATGATTGACTATAGTTTATGTCAATACTGCCTGGAGAATGAGCTGTCACTATAGAAACAGTGACAGCAGTGAAGTCCTTCCTCCCTCTCCCGCACACCAAAGTCCCGGAACAAACACATTCTTGTTATTTCTCAGATAATGTGTGCACACTGTCAAGTCCTGAGCAAAAACTCAGGATTTTTCACTTGGTTTTCAAATGCATTTTTTATTTCCAGTCTTTACAACAGCTTTTCCTTCCGTGTAAAAAGCTCCCCCACTTTGGAATTGCAAAACTGCTTGTGAAGCATTCTGAAAACAAAAATAGATGAGCACTGCACTTAAAGGAATTATAATCCATGTTTATTTAAGTTAGATATAAATATAGTTCAGGAATGGGAGAATGCTGCTTGGGGGAGGGAAGGGATCAAGGGTGAAATTTTGCTTGTGCTGCAAAGAGCCTCAAGTTACTACACTATGTATTATAATTTTCAGATCAATTCACCAAAATCATATTAAGTTATCTACAACCAAATATCACATGCACAGAATTACGCTTGTATACAATCCTTTCACTCCAGATGAGCTTGCACAGGTAATGAATCAATTAATGCACATGCTGCTGTGGAATCAGGCCTTACTATGGTAATTTTCCAAAACACAAGTCTGTTTACAAACTACAGCTGAAGGCTTAGAAGATGAAAAGAATTATTTTACAAGCTCTGTATTAGTCTCCTAGAAAAGAGCTGGGATGAACTTGCTAGTGACAGCAAACATTTTTTCAAAATAAACAGAGTGGTATGTTAAAAATGTGCATTTACAATTTTTTTTTTCCAAGAAACAGCAGATACAGCAACATTTTAATGTGAAGGAAAGTTGAAATCTAAAAATATAGCAACAAAAGGTAAAAATCCCATCCCTTCTTCTTAACTTCCTTCCCTTTCTGAACCCCTGCGTTAAGGCAATGCTCTCATACGGTCGCTAAAGGTTTTTTTTGACATTGCAGAAGGCTGAAAGGAATATTTCTCTCTCTCTCTCTCTCTCTCTTGCATTCAGAGAGCCTGAGCACAAGAGGAGCTATTCAAGCCGTGATGAAGTGCCTCACAGAGACTGCAATATGTTCCCAGTTGGCAAGCAGAGATCTGTTTGGACAGTGAGCCCAGCCATCCCCTCGGCAAACACCAGCATTCCTGGGACGCGGCGCGAGGAGCACTGCGGGCCCTTGTCGGGGCTCTCGCAGCCCATCAGGTTCGGGCTCCAGAACAAACACCCCTTTGTGCCCTGCTCACAATCCAACGGGCTCCACAAGAAAAAAAGCCGTCTCCCTCCACTCAGCATTAGGTTGGGGTCCAAGAAAATATTCAAAAGCTGGAAAACGGGGAGGAAATACCGCAGAATTATATTTAAGCGTATCTTTAGTAGCTTAAAACTTTTGGACGATATTGCAAATCTGCCTTTGGATACTTATCTGTGGCTAATGCTGTGACTTTTTGAGTGTTTCTAAAGTAACTAATCACAATCACCAAGTGACAAACAGGCTGCAAGTTAGCAGTGGGTATTAAAACTAAAATACACCCTCGGCCAAGGAACAGCAAACTGCAGCTTTTATCCAGTATCAGCAGCCAGCAGTGGGAGCCTTCCCTAGAAATGCACAGAGCTTCTGCCTCTCCTGATCACATCTACCTTTGAGGAGGGCACAGAGATGTTCGTGCACCCTCGCCAGCCTCCTGTCACCCATTCTGGCAGGGGTGAGGGCAGGGGAATCGCAGGTTCATGCCTGCACTCCTTCCCCTCTGCCCCAGCTCACTGCATCCCTGCAGGAACGAGCCAGGGCTTCATCCCCATCTCTGGTTCTACCATCAGCTCCTGCCGCAGGAAGCTGAGAAGTCTCTGCAATACAAAGAGACTCTGACATACGGCACCAGGCCTCCAAGCAATCAATGGAAGTAATTAGCTTTTCTCAGCCCGACGTGTGCTCCATCTTAACTATTGCTATTTTGAACTTGTGGAATTCATTAACTCAGCCCTTACGGAGAGACCCGCAACTTCTACACACTTAATCAAACGTCCCGCTTCAAACAGATTCATGCAGGAGCAGATTCAGAGAAAAAAACCCTCAAAACTACAAAAATCCATGGGAACAGCCCTGTTTGAACACACTAGTGATACAAAGGGGCACTGCATCACCACAGTCCCAGCTCCTCTTCTGAATCTGATGCTCGTCCCCAGCACAGTCAGTAGCTGGGCTGGAGGTGGGTTTTTTGGTTTATCTGTTGTTTTTCAGGGATTTCAGGAGGGGAGAAGCACAGAGCACAGAAACCGGGAGCATATCTACTCTGATACACCCCATTTCAAGAATAACCTTCCCGTGAGCTCCTTGACACGTTCAGCGAGGAGGGGTAAATTCCTTCTCCGAAGCTTCAAAAGGCATCGTGCGAAGGAGGAGCAGGAGGAAAAGGGTAAGAGGGAACCCTGAAACTCACGGGATGTTTTTTTCATTTGCCTCCTAGCTTCCAAGGCTGGCAGCACCACATCTCTCAGGTACTGCCCTGCAGCCCTCAGCAGAGCTCCATAAACGTTAGGAGAGCTTGTACCTATGGAAAAAGTCTGTATTTACACTGCAGTAATACACCACTCACCATAAGCCTAAACATGAATCCCAACCAAAGGGCTTTCCCTAAATGAAGGGGACAGGGGTCTCTTTAAACATTAAGTGCAACAAAATTATACCATGGAAACTCTGGGACATTATTCAAATCATCCACATGAATAAAACATCCCACTTTTGCCAAGTTTTGTTCAAGCTGACTTCAGCTTTCTGCTTAAACAAACCTCAGGCAATACTGACATCATTTGTAGCAGAGGCAGCATTTTATTTAAGCTTGAAATCTGAGGGTGTTGGGTAGATTACCAAATAAAGAGTTGATTTTTCATCTAAAGAATCTCAAATGACCTGACTTCAAAGGCTGGATTTAGACTTACTAAGCCAATGGAAAACAAACATCTTTAATCTCCACACTGACATTAAACTCAAACAGAAAATAACTCTGGGAAAAGCCCCTTATCATCAGGCTACTACACAGAAATAGGGGAAAGGTGGGGGAAAAAAAATCCAGATTATTCTACATGAATAGCCTCCCTCACAGGCAAGGTTACCTAGTTCCTCTCTTCCTGCTTTTTCCAGCCCATTTTACTCCCCTCTTCTTCAAATGTTAAATTAGGCCAGGCACTGAGCCTCAATTAACACACCTGAACACTGAGAATTTACTCCAGGGCAAATCCAGGCACTTAGACCCATATGCAAACACCTAAATTATCCATCCTCTGCATTTAGATGCTACTGCATTTAGCTAAGAAATAAGTTACACATGAAAGAAGACAGGTCTGGCAGCACCAAGTGATCCTTTTTTGGCCATGGAGATACTAAGTTATCAGTCCCGAAGCCGTATTTTGGTATGGGATTCCACTCTGCCTGTTCCTCATCTTTGAAGACTAGAAACCACGTGCCCGGCTAAAAAAAAAAAAAGCCACACTAAAAATCAATCATCTTCTTCCCCCTCTCAAAAACAGCTGTTTTCAAATACTGCTCAGAAACCTGAAACACGCAATGCTCCCCAAAAGAAGAGGGTAGGGAAGGAAAGCCTCTCCTTCACCACAGGAACACGGCGGCCACGCGGCGCTCAGACAGAGGTGACGATCGGCCACCGGCACGGAACGGGCTCTGGGTGTGAAGGCGGGAGCGGTTTAACAATGAACAGTGGGAGACAATATTCAAAGAAGGTACCGCAAATTGTTTGAAATTACGAGATGAAATCTACTTGGGGGAATTCCAACGCAGAACCCAAGGCAGCACATCTATCTCTATTCGGGCACGAGAACGTACGTGATCTACTGAAAGCTGTTGCAAGCCTCACCACTCAGACTTATAACAACATATCCACAAGTAATAACATGCCATCACATTTCTTTTTTAACCAACAGCATTGCCCTTCTTCTGAAAAGGAATATCAAGTTTCTTGCTGAATAAATTGAGCGAGCCTCATTATTTTTAGCATGCTAAGTGAGCCTGTCAATCACTCACATAAATACATACAATTAGTTTGATCCAGCAAGATCCTGAACACATGTAATTCTCAGACTTTAGAAACCTGACCGACCCACAAAGGCACGCACAGTATCTCACAAGTATGGAATTACACGTAGTGCGTGTAGCTTAAAAATACAGAGTGGCAGAAATACAGGATTAAATGGAGAAGTCCCAATGCTCCCTTTGCACAGAGGCACTGAAGCATCCACCCAAGTTTCTTTGGATTAATTTTATCATTCCAGTGTTGTCAGGTGGCACATGGGGCTGAACTCCACCCCATCCTTGAGGTGCAAACAATAAATGAACTCTGGTTAAAGGAACAGCACACTCTTGAAAAGCACACAAGTTTTGGAAACTTCCCTCCAATTCACCTTCCAGTTTTAACAACGCAGAATACCAGGCTCCATGGGGCAGAACAACACAGAGAACCCTTTAGTTACCAAATGCAACTGGCACTGGGCAGATACCCCAGCAGAACACAGCAGGAGCTTCTGCCAGGTCATTACACCTTAATTTAATCTGCAGGCTTGCCCACAATTCTGGGTAGGTGTCTGAATCTGACTCGCCAAACTAAAAGTTTGAGAACACAAAATGCACAATGCTGCTGAGTGGAAAGCATTTTAAAATATTCTTGAATGGAATTGCTGAATATTTATGGACAGAAGCAGATCAGCTGTAACTGGAATGGAAAACCACCCACATTCCAACCCCCACCTTCAAAACATCAAGCTGGGAATTTGTGATGTATAACTTCAGAAAGGTCTTCAAGGAAATACAACCCGGGGTTTAACTACCAACTCTGCTTTTATCCAGATGGAGAAAATAGCTTTTGTAACTAAAGGAAAACCCATTATTCCTGAGGATAGGGAGTAGATGGAGCCAGACTCTTTTCCAAAGTGCACAGCACTATGATGAGAGGCAACAGACAAACTCAAACACATGAAATTGCAATCACGTATAATGAGGGCTTTTTTTCTTTTTTTTATTCACTCACCATGAGGGTGATCAAATGATAGGTTGCCCAAAGAGGCTGTGGAATCCCCATCCTTGGAGATGTTCAAGACTCAGCTGGAGAAGTCCCTGAGCAACCTGCTCTGTTTGGCTTTGTGGATGGCCTTTGGAGATCCAGCTAACCTAAATTATTCTATGATTTAATTCTGCAGGAAAAAAGCTTTAATGCTGCACATAAGCCTGGAAAGTGCTATCTACAAAGGCTTGTTAAAAATACAAGAATTAAAAAACAAAGACATGCAAACAGCATGAAATGTACCATAATAATGAGGAAGGTTTACACAATACAAGGTTTCTACTTGTGTCTGTTAAGTGAGTTACGGTCTGTTAATTACTCCATGGCAGCCAGTCTCCTATGAACCCACCAGGCACGAAAAGAATGTGAGGAATATCAGGTAGAAAACACCTGGAAATTTCTTCTGCCACAATTTGTTTCAACACTTACTAATACTGTGTGAATTATTTATGCAAAAAGACAGGAATGAACCAGAGTACCAAAGAAAGTCTAAGAATCTTTGAGACATTTCATTTTTGGAACTTTAATCCTGCTACCTTCTCAGTTTTCCTCTGATGTAGGGTAAACGGTGTGGGCAAAGCAACTTTTCTCTTGAAAGTGTTGCTTCTAAACACTCCTGCCATTAGCAAGAGCTCCTAAACCTGGCAGGTCACTGCTGATAGGATCAAACAGCACAGAGTTATTTAATGAAGTCCACTGGATAAAAAATTATCCAGCCTGCATTCATCTTTGAACAGTGAAATTGTTTTTCCTTTGTTTAATTTTAAGACTGCTGTTAAGAAAGCCTATTAAGAAAGATCTTTTTAAGCTCTCAAAAGTATAGCTGGATACTTTGTACCACCGCTACTCATGATCAGCATTAAAATCATTATAATCAGATAATTTCGGGGCTTTAGGGAACCATGCTCTACTGTCTGGGGACTGCCCACACTGCAGTAAATCAGGCACAGCTCTATAGATGTTGAAGGAACTTGTATTATAAAATTCTCAAAACTAGTCTTACAGGCCATGTTTCGCTATGTACCATTTTTAGTAACAAGCAGGGTGCCAATGATAAAAAAAGCTCTTAACAAGTAACAGCTGATAGCCAGGAATAGTTTGCAGGTGGCAGGAGAACACCACCAGGAGTGGGACCCACATGCACAGGCTGAAAAATGTCCATCCAGGAGCCCTGTCCGTGCTGTGGCTGTGTCCATCCTCTTCTGCCTGAGCATCACTGGGGCACTCACAGCTCAGGAAACAGGAGGAGAAACCATCACTGCAGGACTGGGGAGGAGTGGGCTTTGCCAGGAGCCACTTCTGCAACCACTAAAAGAAGGGGATTCTCCCCGTCACGTTCACACAAATATTTCTGGTTCTCCAGAAGTACTTCACTGCTTATTGAGGTCCTCAGCAACTGGATCAACCAAAAAAGTCTGTCCTACAACATGCATGTCGTACCTAAATATAATGTACTACAATATAAATGAGATTTCACAAGATGGGGTGGAGGGCAGACTAAGAAGATCCAAAGGGTTTAAGAGTTTGGCATTAAATATGTGAAAAACCAAACCTTGAGACTGCTCCCAATAACATTTGTTCAATTACTCCTGTATATAAAGATGCATTTTTCTATACCCAAGTTTCTTAATGCTTGGAAATCTTTCCAACACAAGCAGTGCAAGCTCATCCTGGTGGACTAATGCATTAATAACCATGAACTTAAACTCCTCAAAATTACTTCCATGATAATTCTGTGAGGACTCTTAACTTTAGGAGAAGAGGTGCTCTAAGTGATTGCAGGATTTAAAAACCAAAAAATCCCTCCAGTTACTGCACTGAGGCATCTTCTACTCCAAAGAAAATGCTCCCACCCCGGTGGTACAAGGTTCCCCCTGCACACACGGGCTGCGCCAGAAGAGGCATCCGCTTCATTTGACTACTGGGAATGTTTACTGGGTCAGTGGTTACTAAATAAACCAGGCATTCAGACTTCCAGTCACTCCAACAAACCAACCCCCTTCTCAAGTGTCATGAGACAAGCGCAGCTCAAACAAATTTGGAAATGAGTCTTTGATCAGCAGTTTCTCCAAGTTCAAAATTCTCCTGGTTTGCGTCTCCAACTAGGCACAAGATGATGATTTTTGGTTTTGTTAAGCACAAGTTCCATCAGGGTGCTGTTTTAAAAGGTAACACTATTTCTTTTAGTCATAAAACATATGAAGTTACCAACAGTTGTCTCTCCTGGGTCGGCACTAACCAGTGCTATCCATGTGCACCCCTATTCCAGCTGGAGAGGCCCGAAAGGGATGGTTACTTTGCTCAGCAAGAACACTTAACACGTGTCAAAAAATATTCAAGCCCTCACAAAACCCTTCTGGTTAGGCTTCCTGGTTTTCCTGAGACATGGGACAGAGCGAGTGATTCGCAAAAAATCCTGCACATGCAGCAGCAGGAAGATTTCCAAAGCGACCTGGTAAAGCACGACGCGGGAGGACAGGCACATCCCAGGAGCTGCTGGATGTCGGAGTCATTTCTGTCACAAAGCTGCCTGCAAAGGGCAGAACACCGGGGCCGAAAATCCCCCAGGTGCTGTTTTACAGCCGGGGTGGGGGATGCCTCCATCCTGCCACAGGCCCCTGGGAAAGGCATCTTTGGAGGGGGAGAAAGGCAAACAACCAACAGAATCACCCGGCGAGGAGCTGCCCACAAAAAGTAGCTGGAAGTGATGATGCTTTTTTCAGACGTTAAAAAACACCCCCCGAACAACAAAACCAGCTGAATTTTCAGCCCTCTCCTCCTCAGCAGTACTCGTCCTGCAAGTGGAACCGAAGGATACATAAATGTGTTTTCATACAGGAAAATAATTTAAAGCCAAATTATTCCCCTAAATTCTTTTTATATTAAATCACTTTTACTTCATAAAAATGGCAATATTTATGCAAACACTTTTTGAAGACGCCCACTTACTTTTGCATATACTCACCAAGGAGAAAATTATCTACCTATTTTTTTGAAAGAACACAAGGCTTTTCCTCTGGTAAATAAATAATTAATTTAAAAATTAATCTTGTTTATTAATTGTTGCCTTTTGAATGAGCAAAGCTTTTAGTTGTGTCAAACCTATTAACGGTGGCAGTTGTACATTAAGCAAATTAAATATTCAGCAGCCTCACTTCAGCGCCCTTTTGTAATTGCAGATTGGTTACCAAACACCTCATCTCTTTGGTAAATAAAAGGGTATTTCTGCATTTATTTTAAAAGCTGATTTTAGAATTCAGTAGAGATTTTATGGAAATTATTATGACAATTACGTAAATATCCAAGGAATTCTTGCTTTTACAGAAAATCATGGCAAGAGTGCTCTTCCTAGGAACTGTCCCCACTCCACGTTCAGAATTCCTTGGAAGCTTGAGCACTATCATTTTGGCATCAGGGCAAAAGTAACTGCACAAATAATGATACGTGGCCGTGTAGAGAAAGCATTGTGAAATAAGGATGGTCTGAGAGGTTTTGAAATCAACAGATTTCATTTCACAGCAAAATAACAGAGCACGTGAAGTGGAAGGGTCTGCTCCATTAATAAAAGCTTGAATGTGCACTACTTCTCACAACTGCTATTAAGTGGGGGAAAAGACTCCACGTATCTTGTTTTCCACTGTGACCAGGGACCCAACTGGAAAGAGAAACCAGGAACAGTTTTTGTGCCATTGACTTTCTAGCTATGGCAGAGCATTCTCTCTGATCAGCCACCAGCTGCACCAATTTCACCTGTTTTCTTGAATAAAGTTGGCTCAGTCACTACAGAACTGCTCCCCGGCAGAAGGAAGGTGGTACCAGCACCTTTTTCTACAAGTTATTTGGCTGTG
Source organism: Gymnorhina tibicen (assembly GCA_013399875.1). Classification (NCBI taxonomy): domain Eukaryota; kingdom Metazoa; phylum Chordata; class Aves; order Passeriformes; family Artamidae; genus Gymnorhina; species Gymnorhina tibicen. Next base: position 979,788 of record VXAZ01007116.1, on the reverse strand, counting down.
CCCTTGGAAAGTGAAGTATTTGAGGTCCCCCCTGTGCCAGGAGGGACCAAGAGCTCCATTACCTCACGCCCATGTTGCACACAAGCCCTCACTCCTCGAGATTAGTGCCCAAATATCACACCAGGCAAAACACTTCATGTCTCTAAATTATATTTAAAAGGTCTGTGAGACACAGAGCAAATTATAAGAGAGAAATCAAGGGAGGGGGTGCTCTGGGCACAAGTGAAGCTCCCATAAAGCTACAGTCATTGACAGTCTTGTGGAGAACCAGAAACTGCTGATTTTCATCGATGCTCTCACCAGTCCTGGGTGCAGATTTTAATTCTGGCATTTTCAGGCACAGTTGGACCTACAGACAAGTACAGCCCACTGTGCTCTGCATTCCCAGCTGAGGCAGCCAGTGGCTGTGATGTCTAACTGGAGAGCAATGGAAACAGACTGGTCCCAGTTTGCATTTGGTATGAACTGTCTGCAGGTGGTTTACCAAAATAATCCATATACTCAAGCTGTTCTAAGGCACAATGAATTGTGTTTTGCAATTTATTCCTTAGAGAGGTGTTTAATGGAAGAGAAAAACCTGAAGTCTTAGAAACCTGAGTTCAGTAGGTGTTCAAGCTCCCTTTTGTTTCAATTAACATGACATTATTTTCATGGCAATCTACATATTCCATACCACGTGCAGATTGAAAAAAATTAAAAGCACTGTCCCGAAATCAAAAGCGTGACGAGAGAAATGAAAGCTAACCAGACAATGCTACATGCAGGACTAGAAAGACAACGTGGAAAAGCATCAAGAGTTTGAGATTTTGGAAAGTCTTTCTGGGTCACTCACTGTTACAGCAGCAGCTAAAATTATATTTTAACCTGGCTTGTCTTGCAGTATCTAATACTCGGCTCGGATTTCGGGTAATGTGAACCCGCCTGCTAAGATACCTTTGCAATTTGTCATTCCAGATAACACACCCAGTGAAACAGGTGCAGTTAAGGCACAGTTTTATGTTTGGTTTCATGAGCTCACAAAAGAGGAGCTACAAGACCAATTCCAAGCAGTCTGCAGCATCTCCTACGCTGCCAGGGCACAGACAGGCGAGTGAGTCCACTGGCACTCGGGCAGGATGTGCTATTTTTGGAGTCACCCTAAGCAAACACAATAAGTTTCTAAGAGTTTTATAAACAATCTCCCCAGCGATCACACAGATGAACTGATATCCTTAATTTTCACTACTCACCCAAAGAGATTGGAAAATGAGAACACAATTCTACACAGCGCTGTCACAAAACTCAACCAACAGCCTGAGGTTGGAAGCAGATTTGAAGACTGAAAATTCACAGCATTAACACACAAAGGAAGTGGGGAAGAAGCCTTAACACTTTTAGTACTATTTCTAAATTTTTATTATAGAAGGCTGATTATTATTACTGATTATCAAAGAGCTTGCACATGAATCAACTTCTCATTCAACTGAACTGATTGCTGAAGACGGAAGCTTTTAATACACAACTAATGTTTGTAAATCCTTTACTTCTACAAATAAAGGATATAAAAATTTGCTCTTTTCCCCTTCACCAGGAGGGTGAATCCCCACAGGTAGCAAAACCACTTGACATGAGTCTAAGCAAACAAGTGGTGTTTTTTAGATGCAGTGATTAGGGTCCGTGACACTGAAACCACCATTAATGTAATATATAATGTGTTAAAGTATATACATAAAATTGTATAACAGAAAGATACTTTTCTCTTGGCTTAGACATTTTGTAGTACCTTTACTGGGTGGTGAGGCACTGCAGCAGCCCAGAGAAGCTGTGGCTGCCCCTGGATCCCTGGCAGTGCCCAAGGCCAGGTTGGACGGGGCTTGGAGCAGCCTGGGATAGTGGAAGGTGTCCCTGCCCATGGCAGGGGGTGGAATGGGATGATATTTAAGGTCCCTTCCAACCCAAAACCATTCCACGATCTTAACACAACATCCTAGAGGAAAACTGAACTCTCGCCCCACAATCTATTGCAAGGCTGTTACACAGACTGGTTCAGTGCAACTAAAATATTTTACATGTATTTTATACTATATATAGTATGTAACTGACCTTGTGGCATGCTCATCCACCCCCACACACTGCATGTAAAACATTACAAATGTTGCTACATTCTCTCTTTTCAGCTTTCCCTCACAAAACACAAGAAATCTTGAACCAACACGACAAACTGAGGAGCTCCGCCAACAAGTTCATTTTGTACTCCTTTGGTCTAATGATTTAGGTCAGTCTCTAACAAAGTATTTGTTGGCACACAGTTATACAATTTTTCATTTTTTTAAGGTTATAACAAGCTGCTGAAGGAAAAGGAAAATCAAAGGTGTAAATAAACCCACAAATGTTAAGTGAATGTCTAGTATTCTGAAACTGGACTCAACAGATGCATTTTTCCTTCAATGCAAACCACAATCCTTCATTTTTAACATTTGCATGAATCTGTAAGCATGCATTTCAATATTCTACTTTGTATTTTGAACCAATCAGAGCTACAGATCATGATCCATTAGCAGCTCATAGACTCAAGATTATGCGAAGGAGATGTAGAAACCAACCTCTCTTTGAAAGAAGAAAGTAGTTTCAGAGCGTTATTTAAGAAACCCCATGTCCTTAACACAAGAAAACACCAGATAAGTACTAAAAGGAGTTAATTGCTGCAGTCTAACTTCCTTACTTTTAATATCATTTTGTTATTAACAATCTCATTACCAGCTTATGCTCCAAGTCAAGCAACTGTTACTGTTTGAATTCTTATCCTTTAAAAGGAAACGCACATAACATCTGGCAGAATAATAATGGAAAATAAGGATTTTCTGGTTCACATCTGTATATGTTAAACACACAAACTCTTCAGAGTTTGTTCTAAAAGCACTGTCCTAGAACAGTTAGGATGTCAAATTTAAATGATCTTATTAGAAGGCTGAAACAAAACACGGACAGTAGACAAAACCCTAAACAAAGTTTAAAAAAGCATATGCTAGAAACAGCTATGCTTTCAAAGAAAAATAGTCTTCAACTCCCGAGGACTCCCGTGGATAATAAGCCAACAGTAAGAGAACCATAGCTATGCATTTATTTGCATCAGCTGGACATCAGAAGAAAACACTAGAGCATCACAGATGTTGCCTTCCAGCTGCACACGCTCTCCCATTAAAACTTTGTATACATTCAAAACGTTGACAGCGCTGTGAAGGAAGGAGCTCCAACAGGAATGTGTTAATCCCAGCACCTCAGTGGACACACAGGACATCACCTGCGGTATGGATTTACCAGGATGGCTGGTCCAGCTGACTCATGTTCCTTGTTGAAAACAGGTCTCTAAACCAGAACATGAAAGACCACCTGCAGGCATCCCCTACTTTCTCCAGCTAACTTTAAAATGAATGGGTTGTTTGACATTGTCCTGTTTTGAAACAACATACTTTTGTCTCCCCAGTGGTGTTTATGAAGCCTAGGGATGGTTAACAAGTTTGAAGGACACATTTTTGCTACATTACTGAAGGAATGCGGTGAGCTATCCTGGCAACCTGAACACTGAAAAATAATTTACATTACAAAACCTGCAAGCAGGAACAACCAGAAAAATATTTTCACATAATTTTGCTTCCAAGTATCAAGTTAGGGATTTTTTTATTAACAAATATTTGCATTATTAGAGCTTTATTAACATCTGCTGACAAAGCTCAAGGTGAGGGGAAAATGACCGTGCTGAAAGACAGTTTCTTTCAGCCTCCCTTGTGACAAGGGTTTTTGCATTCCTGTGCCAAGGGCATGTCTGGCTAAGGATAGTGATCTCGGCTGCTGCGATGAAAGCAGGCACCGTGTTTGATCTGCTGAGGGCTCTGCCTGGGTCTTGTCCTGCTCATCTCCCTGAGCCACAGGAGCACTTAACTCCTGGCATTCCCCAGCATGCCACCAGCACTGTCCCCATGTGCTGTGTTTGCCTAAAACTGCTGCCTTTGTACACAAAATACGTGTAATTTCAGCAAGAGCTGGGCTGCCCAAAAAGTCCACGCTGGAAAGCTCTTTGGTTTTCCTCTGTTTTGCACTCTCAAGGTTTTACAAGTTACTAAGAGGGGGCTTTCTTTAAATAAAACCACATGCTACCAGAGGCCCCCAAAATTATCAGCATGTGAAAGAAACTTCACACCTTAACTGTATTGTGTTTAACTGATGGGAGTATGACAAGCACATCTTTACTTCTCTAGAAAATGAAGTGCCTATTTCTAGAGCAGCATCTGCACCTCCTTCTGTCCGTGCTCCCCAGTTTTTGCCACAAGAGCAAGGACTCAGCATCTCCACCAGCTTCACACAAACCAACTCTTTGTAAAGGCCTTAATCCAGATCCATCCCACCAAATTTTCAGATGCTGAGGCGCCCATGAACACCCTTTGTCCATTTCTCTGATTGTCCAACGCACCCCTTGGGATGCCCTTCCCGTCAGGGAGGGCACCGAGGTGCTGGATCCACCCCCAGTGACTGCCTGGAGTTACATGAAACACTCGAAGTCTTTGATCACACTCACCAGACTAACACGTGCACCTGAAGTAAAACTGTCTCACAGTTATTTCATTTTCGGCTTCCATGGGATTTCTCAGATTCTTTGGATTTCTCACTTTCTGTGCTCTTCATTTCTTCTCAGTGAAATACTTACTGACAACTATCGGTAGGCTAATACAAAAACAGGGTTTTGAAATTATTTGCTTCTAAGACATGGAGACCAAATATCTGAGAAATCTCTCCAAAACCCAAAAATCTGAGAAACTGGGCAACTCTCAGCATGTTAGTCAGATGAAAAAAAAACATTACTGCAGGGACATGGGAAATGGAATTGTCATCTCTGTGCTTTGATGTGCAGAGAAAAGTATCCCGTCTTCTAAAAAAAGTAACTGTGATCACATTCTGCTATTCAATATCTTGCATTTCAACAACGAGGACTGTCTGATATTTTTAACAAATAACAGAAATAAATCAAAGCTCTATTTCTGAACTGTCTGAAGCCACGTGTCTTGCCCAGCTCCCCACACAGTCCCCGCTGCTCTCCCTCCTCCCCTCCTCTTACTCCAGAGGCCGATGACCTCCCAAAGGCAATAAGCTTTCTGATTCTATTTAGTATGCTTAGGTGGCCCCTATGATATAGTAGCTTAATTGTAAACAAATTATTGTAACCACAGGTGCTTCTACTGAGAACTTAAACATGGAATAAACAAATCGACTTATGTAGGCAGAGAAGGAAGGGAAATGGACTCTCGCCGTCCTCAACCTCATGTTATTTGGCTGTAATATGTATTTTCCCATCTGCAAGCTCAGCAACAGCTCCACTGTTCTCAGGGAGAACCTGAGAGGTGTATAGTGAACTACAAACCCTTTACTGCCCGTTTAACAGCTGACAGTAAAAAATAAAAAAAAAAAAAAAAGAAGGAAGTTCAGATGTCCTTGGCATGTGCTGGGAAGCTACGACACATTTGCACCCACAAAACACTATTATTAAGCAATAAGCAATAACAAGGCAGAAAGATTTCCTTCCAAGTCGTTAAAATTTTCCAGCCGATGGATCCCGATTAGTCACAACATAACTATTCCATCGTGCGGGTGAAACAAACGCATCCACTCTGGCAGGCGCCGCGGCCACGCCGCGCCTCGGAGCATGACGTGACGCACAGATGCCGGCAATCCGGGGAGGGGGTGGGCAGCCTGCTCCACACATCTGTTATTGTGGGAAAAAGCCATGTTGGTGTTGTGTCAGATTGCTCTATTAGCAATGAATACAGCTGTTTCACATCGGATAATCTGTGTTGCAACACTTCGCTAAGTGACTCCGCACGGAACTATGCCCTGCTGTTCACGCTCAGCTGTGATGCTGATTATCAAGGGAGATGCCACCGTGCTTTTAAAATAATTAAAAAAAAAAAAACCAAAACGTTGAGCGCAGCTGTTTGTGCTTCAAGGAACGTCAAAATAAATCGTTTCTCCCTGCCATGTCTGTATTTTTCACTGGAAATCACAATGCATTCTCACATTAGGGCAACTGCCCACTGGTGACACAGAGATGGGCCAAGTCTCTCTTCAGCCTTGGCTGAGAGCAAGGGTAGTGCTGACCAAGGTTTTAGCACAGACATAGGAGAGCCTGAAAAGTTATCACCACCTCAGGCTTCAACTTAAGGCTTAAGTAAAGGAAAATATGGTCATCCTCCTCCCCTCGATAAAGCCCTGAATGGAAATAAGTGATTATCACTGCTCACAGACTACTGAAAGTCAAAGATATTCCGAATATCCCAGTGCTCGAGGTTACAGTTTTTGCTTACTACCCTCTTGTCGCATCTGAGGCTGATATTACACCAAATACATTCCCTCTTACAAAGCATTTCAAACACAAAATACTAAGTCCTATGTCTACTGAGACAGTAACTATTACAATAATGTCTTAAACCAGGCTACAGGTGCAGCGCTGCTCCCCTTTGAAACCCCGGGGCTTGCAATGCGAGCACGGAATTTGTGTCAGCTTTCCCCACAGAGCTCATCTTTCAGACTTTGTGCAGCTACAGACAGACCTGAGGACAGAGCCCCTTTGTGTGCAAGGCCAGGTGGGGAGCTGGGTCCCGCTGCTGGCGGACACCTCGGAGGAGCCTCTCTTTGTCCACAGGTAACAAAACCCTCCGCTTCCAGCAGATACAGCACAACGGTTAGCAGGGTAGGAAAGCATGTGCAGTGCTGAAATGAAGCTGATGGTGCTATTTTATACTAAGAAAAAACACAAAAAAACCCCACCCCGGTTTCAAGAAGATGATTAGAGGCCAACAAGGTTTCCAGTTTTCAGGCAGTAGCAAAAACTTCAAAAAGGAAATGGGGAAACAGCCAGGTGGAAAGGAAAATTAATTCCCAGATACGCAAACCCATTTGGGTGTGTATTTTTGAGATGCTCTCATTCAAGGACAAATCTCATTCAGAAACATCCAGTGGGCAAATTTCCACTTTTACAAAGTTCTTGGGTAAAACCCACTACCTGCACAAATAGTACACGTGCTTATAGTTAAGCACCAATTTACTTGTTTCTCTGCCTCATGCACAGACCAAGAAAAAGGCAGATTTATGGTCTCCAGACCCTCAGCTGTGGTCAGCCTGTGAAGCTACAGGGGCACGCTGGGGGTGCAGGATGCCTGTCACAGCATCCACCCCAAGGCTTTACACCGAGATGTGCTCTCTCAGTTAAAGCTTCCAAAGCTGACTTTTAGTGTGGAAAAATGCTGCAGGTACAGAAGTCCCAAGTGCCTCCTGTAGAATGGATGCACTGACACAACAAAGTACAAAACATGTAGATCAAGCTGCAGGCAAGGCAGATCTAGAGCAGGGCAAATTGGCATTCCTCTTCCGAATTCGAAATAAGATTCTGATTCTAATAAGCTCTCAAGTCCAAAAGACACTGTGATTCCCCTGGTATTTGGACAGAAGAATGAGACAAACAACAGGAAGAGAAGCCACTGTTTCTGAACTGAAGAATTTATATTGCTCCGAAATAAGGGAGAGATTTCCTCTCCACACAGCATCCTTTAGTGAAAGGGTTCCTGAGCTGAGGACCAGGGAGGAGCAGGGACTACATGGATTACCCCTTTGTGCACCCCTCACAATTTACTGATCCCCAACAAGTGTCTGCAATTTTCCTTGGAAATAAATTAAATGGTTGCCAGATAACTCAAAGAAAAGGCACAGTCCTAGATCTCCATAGGATTGAAGTGACATCTGACTGCCCAGCACCTCCTCAGCTCAAGTGCCCCTCAGGCATCTGCATTTTCCATTTCTTTCTGGGCAGTTCAGCAGATGATCAGTTCTAGTTCACAGCAGAAAGCAGCCTGAGGTGACCCAAGTATAATGGATGGTTTCCTTATGGGCTGGGTTTCAAAAGCCCCACAGCCAGAGCATATGCAGAAGAAACAATAAAAAGGGTCTCATCGACAAGAGGGTCCCAGACTCTCTTCTGGGGGGCGCGTGTGATGATGTCCCATGGCCTCCCAAAGCCTGTGGCACACACACCCAACAAGCAGTGCAAAGCAGGCACTCAAAACCATCTGTGAACTGAAAAAACAATTCAGCAAGTGGCTTTCTTGTATTCAAACCCCTGTAATATGCAGCTCATGTTCCTAACTCACATTAGTTCATCATTTTCCTACCAGGGTTCATAATTAGTGACTGGATAAATAGGTTTGTGAGCTAATGCCACTAAAGTGGAAGCATCCCTCTCATTTCTTCCTCCTCCTGACCTCCTCCTCTTTCTTCTTTTTTGCTCCTGAACTGTGGGAGCTGAGACTAAATGGCAGAAGAACAGTTTTTCCTTCCTGACCGGGCTAACGGGTCAGGCAAATGCCAGCACCGGGCAAAGGAAACAGTGGGAAATGATGCAGAGGGTGGAGAGGACGCCATGAGGTCATGTCTTTCAGCAGCAGCTCTCCATCAGGTCAGGTCATTTGTATCAAACCACAGCTTTTCCAGAGTCAAAAACAACCGCCATTTTTACCAGTAAAAACCATCTTCCACTCATACAAAAATCACAAGGAAGAGAAGCACTTCAGAGCAGTGCAGGACAGAGCAGACACTTCACTGAAATGAAAGCTCTACAAGTAGCAACACATCCACAGCAAGACTGAAGAACCATTATCCAGCTTCTGAGATACCATTAAAAGAAAGGGTTGAATGTTGGTTAGACGTACTGGAAGACACAGTAATTTGCAGGTAGAATACAAAAGAGAAAAATCAGAAAGGGGCAGAAAAGAGTTCCTTGTGTACAGTGAAACAGCATTGGTGGATGCCAGCAAACCAAATAAAATGAAAGTTGGGAATAGAATACTATTTTCACTTTATCTCTGTCCAGAAAAATACAATTAAAATTTTGAGCATTATTCTCTATATCATCCTTGGAGGATATTACTTCAGCCAACCCTCTCCCAGACTTGCAGCATGTAGTTTTCCCTCTTTTACTCAAAAATACTCTTTAAAAAGACAATGAATCAGAGCATGTAGCTCACTTATGTGCTCTGAAACCTCCTTCTGAAGGGGGCAAATTTGCTCCACTGGCTGTTCAGGAATTTGGGGGGTCTCTGGTCCCCCTGAAGGCAGGCAGAGCTCTCACCCCACTGAGCACACAACTGCTCTGGCCACGTTTCCCAGGCACGTCTCAGAGGGGAGAAGCATCAGCTGTCTCCAGAGGGAGTCAGAATGTCAGCTCCACACACATGTACAAGAGTCACTTTTTACTGAGGGGGGTGGGAAACCTGTGGAGAGAGCAGCCTCTGCTACAAACTGCTGAAAACACCAGCAAAACCCATGTGGAAGCATGCAGGGCTTAAAAAGAGCCCTGTGCTCCTTATCAGCAGTGCTGCATGCTGCCAGCTTTTAAGGACTATGTGGTTTGAAAGGCAATTTTTCAGCCTCTAACTGCATTTGTACTTAGAACAGAATCACTGCTGCTTTAATGACTCTCATTACATTTTTAATTATAAAAAGTTCAATTTAAAATCGCCCAGACATTTGCACAAACTGCTTTTAGCAACTCACTAAACGCAGGCAGATAAGGCTAACCACTACGTCCGCCTGGCACATCTATCTTAAAAGTAAAAATAAAGCAAGAAAAATAATGCTCCAAATTGGATATTCAAAATCGTTCTTGCCATACAGCTCCTAAAATGATGAAACAAGGGGTTTAGGAAGCTGCAAGCAGAGGAGAGGTAGCAGTATTGAAGGAATATTGCAACTATACAGTCTGGGCTTAGAAAATAGCTACAGTTCTATTTCTGACATAGCAGTTGGCTCAAATAACTGCCTAATTCACTTAACCCATCTTGTGCATAAGCTTTTCTGGCTACATATAGAATGGAAATAACTGAATGAGCAGCAGTTGATAAATGCCATTTATCAGCTCGTAGATCTCTATTTCTTTTGTGTACATGATCAAAGCAGAGCACCCAAATTTGATGCTCAAGTATCTGTGTTGGCCTTAAAACCGAAATTCATTCATTTTGCTGTGCTTGTCAACAACACAATTTCAGTCTTAGATTCACCCTGAGGAAAATATAAGCTTCTGTTATTTGAACATACAAAAGGCTGTAGTTCAAATAAAGACAAGGCATCAATAAATAAACTGGAAAGCCTTTGAACACACCCCACCTTTCAGTAGAGTTAAGTCCCACTTCCAGAGAAGCTGTTGGAGTGAAGAGGAGGAGAAAAACTCGACTAAAAGTTCTGTCATTGCTCACATGCTCATCCAAAGCCACTCATTGCTCCAAGACCCAGCAGAGTATGAAGTTTGTCCTTACACCCTTCTGCTCATAAACAAAAACACCCGTGATGTGCACAGCACCACCACCCACACACAAACATTCACAGCCCCGTTAGACAGATTAGTCTGGTGTTCATCAACACAACTGGCTTCAAAATAGGGTGAGGCTGGCTGTTTAGTGTGGTATTTACAACACCATCATGGAGCAGGGACCACAGCTAGACCTGCACTACCAGAGAAGTGACAAGACAGTTACAACAGCATTGTTTAAACATGATCTTAACTTAGTGTATTAATTAATTCAGCAGTTTAAAACATTTCAAGGAAACATTAAATTCCCCTGTATGAAGGAAAGGAAGAAGCCCTTTACACAGCAGTTGCACTGTACCCATAAGCATTTTGTAAACCAAGATTCCTTGGCTGAGAAACTATCAGGAAAACATTCAGTTCCTGTGCTAAATAATGTCACTGCTGAACAGGGTCACCAGCTCAGTGAGGAGCCTGCCAGCCAGGCTGCACACTGCTTTGGCCTTTTGTAAGGAGCAAATTCCAATAATACTCAAAAGTGAGCTGTACCCTGGCTGAGCAGACAGGATCTAGAAATGCAGGTAATAAAGAAAGATACTGAATATCCCTTGTAAGTATTCTGGGGTAGGTGATCTTTTACAAAAACATGAAGACTTTCACACAGTAGGAGGAAGAGCCAGGTAAAATTTTCTGCAGACTCCAGGCAGTTCCAATGGACAGGTGATACATGTGGCATGCAGTGAAATAAAGTGTCTTTTAAAAGATAAATGTACAGAATGAAAATGAATCGAAAAAAATGATCAAAATAATTGGACAGTTTCTTGTTTAGCCTAGAGAAGAGAAGTCTCTAGGGAGACCTTACATCTGCATATGCTCAGCCTCACACCAGTTGGTACCCAGAGCCTCACATTACATGGGGGCAGTGCTCAGCCATCCTCTGCAGCCATCACAGCCACTTGAAACTGTTAAAGCATTTCACAAAGTACAGAAAAATGTACACAGGCACTTCTGTCCACAAAGGATGGGCACGCAGATGACTCTGGAATAATAACATTAACGTGCACGTTCATTTTCCCACTGACAAACTCATTACCTCTCTTACCCAGCCTATTCTGACACATTAGTTATCAGAGCAGCTCGTAAGAACACAGAATATCCCAAAAGAGAACTTCAGGAGAAGTGTAATCAAATAACCGATTATTCTTCATGTTTAAAAAGTAAATACATGCACGTACACTTCCATGTGACAAGCTCCCCGGGGAAAAATTTGTAAAATAAGCATAAAGTGTTTATTTAACTCAGAGAAGCAATTAAACCATTAAGAAGAGCTCAAAGTAGGCATTATGGTGATTATCCCTTAATTACGTGCATTCACAGCAGTGACAGACAAACTGCAACAATAACAATTATGCTACCATACCCATTTTTTCCTGACCTGGGCACATTCTACAACAAATCCATCAGCAATGTATATTCAAGCTGATTTAAGAGCAATGTTGTTACCAGCACAGAGGTATCTGTGATTGCTGCTCCTAAGACCAAGTTAAACATGCCTAAGTTTACTTCAATCCTAGCAGACAAAGCTATTTATGTGCTTCTCGTGATACAGCAGGCAACACTAACGAGAGTCTAATTGCAATTCTCATTTCTCCATTCCTCTGCCCTAATTGCAGGGGAATTGTCCCCCCGCCACAGGGCTCAGGACCCCCAGAGTGCCACAGGATGGAGGCAGAGCTCGGTGTGTGCTGTCAGGGCAGGACTGGCAGAAAACACAGTCCAAGGAGCGCCCTGGGTGAAATTCCAGCTGGAGGAACCCCACTGAGGATCCCAAACCCTTCCGCTTCCCTTTGCTCGCAGACGGGGAATTGTCTGCCGCCAGCCCAGCTGCCAGCCCGCGACACCACACCGTGCCCGCAGCCGAGCCCAGCGCAGGAGCTGGAGCAGCTTTTCCAGCAGCTTTTCCACTCGGCAGCAGCCGCATCCCCTGCGTCCCACGGGCAGGGTAAACAAAGTCATCCCAGAGCTCCCCTGGCAGAAGGAGCCGCCGACAGGAACGCGCCCCGCTCCAGCCCCGGCAGGGCAACGCGCCTGCCAAGGCACCGAGTCGCCAAGAAAATTACAATATGATAGTCTTAATTACACTAATTGCGTTTCCTGGTATTGAGGCAGGATTAATATAGTGTTTCTTATGCTAGATTTCATAAACACAATTGGTTTCAGCTTAACTCTTCGTAATTGTATTTCACAGTTCTTGCAAACAATTAGCCACCAATTATGTTCATTCCGTTTTGCAGATGACTGATAAACGTTCCAAGTATCAGAATTTTCCCTCAAGGGAGGCAAATTACTTCTAACTTAAGTAACCTTAATGAGGCCTCAGTGAAAGTCCTGTGTGCAAATCACCCAATGGCACTTGCTTGCCATTTCCATGCTTGCACCAAGGATTAGAAAAACTTCCACTGAGACGAGAGCCATGGCTGGAATGGCTTTGGAGAGCTGAGTAACCATCTTCAGGTGACGAAATGACCATATATAAATACATACATATATATTTGAATATATATATGTATCTTCACACAGCTGTACACAGATACCTATTTTATGTAAAAGTGTATGAACGTATGTACACAGAAACACACGTACACACTCATACACAAATACTCGGTTCAGAAATCGAACATATTTGAGCTAGTGTAAGTCTCAAGGCTTCAGGTGCTGGGAACTGGACTGGAGGGGCCTAATTAACATCCCACTCCCACCCTACTCGCCGCAGTCCCATCATCAAACCGAAGAGCTCACACAATTGAGAATGGCAGGCATTGTGTTTCGGTCCCCTCTCCAGGCACAGCTCCAACATTCAGAACAATCCAGCCAGAAATGTTCAAAAATGTTATGGTGAGATAATATCGTCTGCTGAGACAAAAATAGTCTTTTATCACGTTACGCCGAGGTCATCTGGAGCGACCTCGCAGAGATGGCATTTGAAGAGCCTCACCCCTGGCAGCAGCAGGCAGGGTAACCAAAACTCCCTGAGTTTCTAGGAATTTTAGGTTGGATTTTTGTAAATAACACAGTATAGCCCCGCTTAACATGTACACCACTTAAAAGGTGAAGCTTGGATAAATAGTATACAGATAGCGATAGACCAAATGGTCACTTATAAAACTCTGCTCGAAAGCTGTATGGTCAAAAAAAAAATAAAATTTTCCAAGTATTTTGAGCAAAAAAAATATTGCAAGCTCTTGCTTGGCCAGCGGTGGCAATACCAAAGTCGTCCCATAACATAACAATTGGAAAAATAGATATTTTGCTGACAAAGTCTTACACCAGGGTTTCTGCATAGGTTCTTTCTTCCATACCTGCAGGGTCACGAGCCCTTCACTTGCCAGGAGAATCAGAAACAAACCTTGCTGATGAGCAGCTTGCAATCCTTCCCATACACACCAAGTTAACGTGGTTCTGTGCTACCAAGTATTTTTTAAGATCTCCTATATGGGGCGTATTGACGGAAAATTCACAGCAGCCCAGAGAGGAAGGCACTGCTTGTGACACCCCATCTACACTCAAATGTTCCCCTGTCTCATTCCCAACAGAGATAAGAGGAATAAACTTAAAAAAACCACAGGAGCAAGAAAAAAATTTAAAAATCACAAAACACTTCATCAAAACTGTTGTTAATAATATAATCAAGAAGGCAAAAAGTCATAAGCAGTAACCAAACCCAGCTTATAAACAAAGCATGTTGTAATGCAGAACCCTGCAGCTTTACATTATAACACATGGGGTACATTAATAAAAAACTAAATTGCACAAATTATGACAGAACTTGGTCTTTTGTTAAACATTGAAAAAAAACCCCAACAAAACTCCCACTCATCTCCAGGAGTAGCTGGATTTTTAAGTAGCATTTGAAGCTCTGTGACCCACAAAGAAAGGAAAAAAATCAAAATTAAGTCCTGTGGTGTTTAAATGAGCAAATCATAGTGTAGGTTTGTTTGTTTCTAGGATATTTGTCCTAAATAATTTGGAATATTAAGTCAGATTCTAGATTTACTGTTAAACAACTACTACTGATACAACTGGATGGCAGTCTACACACTTTGAGGTTGTCCACAGTTATGCAATTTCACACTGGTTAATGTGGTTGAGTGGCCTTTTTCCTTCCCTTTTTGTTTTGAAGCCAGTGATGCTTTCATTACAAAGCTGACTCAGCAATTCATTTCTGTTAATATCATCTATTCTTCAAACCTCTATTAATGAAAACAGAAATGAGCTGTTGATGTCACAGGCACAGGACCCACCCTATGGCACTGACCACAAGAAAACACTGGTGCAGAAGGAACAAACAAGACTCTTTAATGGTATGATCACACAAATTGTATCTAAATATAGAAGGGGTTGGACTGTCAGAGAATGAAAGCTACCCAGCCCCAGAGATCTGGTAACAGCAGAATCAACAGCTGATTCAGTATAGTTTTCAACAACCGCTACATGTTTGGGTTTTTTAATGGTGCGAATAAGCACAATTTAAGATTTAGCAAAACCAACAATCCAACTTACATTCTTTACCATTTAAAGTCAATTCATTATTATCACTTATCCAAGTTGAGATTTGTTTCAAAGTTAGAAATAAGAAGCATAATAATAAAAGCCCTGCAAAGACTCTAAGTGAAATGTGCTTCCTCCCCGTCCCCAATCCACATCTCCTACATGAACAACAAACATGAACCAGAATCACAGACATTAAAGAATAAAAAGCATGGGAAACTAAATATTTGCCTGTGATGAGGACTAAAGGAATTTAATAAGGATAATGGAATAATTTCATTACTTTTCTGGTCAACAAATATAATTACTTCAGATTAAGAAAGATGACTGCAATTGCCTTACTAATTCAGAACTATAGCTGCACTAATACACTGTAAAAAGACTAAAAGCACTGACTAATGGCTTTGCAATGTCTGCACCCTGAGTAAAGAATGTGGATCTTGGACTTTAAAGTCCTGCCACCATTGACTGGAATGCACTGGGTCCACACTAGGAGGATTATCTGCATTTGAGCAGGGCTGACACAACTCCAGCATTCCTGCAGATACCCATACACCCACAGAGCTTCCCTGTGTTTTGGGGAGAGATCCAGAGATGCTGGGAAACTTAAAAATTTACAGTATGCTGGAAGAAGACAGCCTTCCCTAGGGCCCTTGGATGTACCACGATTCCTGATTCTGTTAGACATACATATATATATATATATATATACACAAGTAAAATAAGGACAGACACAAACCCCAAATACAAGTCCTGCATATTTACAAACCCCAAAAGAGTCTGAAATTACAGCCCAGACCGTATGTTCTAACATTGGCCTTTAAAGTCTGCTGTCCTAATTCTAGAGATCAACGCATTTCCCAGCAGCAGATTCTTAGGCATTCCAAAAAATATACAAAAATGTCTGCATTTTTGAAGCTTCAAGAAGTTCTCCTCTGCTCATCTGGGTGCTGTTCTGCTGGGAAGCAGGACGATTGGATTTTACATACGTGTAAATGGGAATGGTTCAAGTCTGAATTTATTTCTCACCCTGCTGATGACTCAGCCCCTGCCCTTCTCCTCCACCAGAGCTCCTGTGCCCGGAGGCCACGTCAGCAGGACGCAGGACAGACTGCCAGGTCCCATCCCAGCCTGGCCAGGGCAGTGGCTTCCCCAAGGATCGGGCTGCAGGGTCGGGAGAGGCTGCGGCCATCCCTCCAGCATAGGTGGACACAGACCATCAGCAAGGATCTCAAGAAATCCTTGGAAATTTCGTAGAATTTCCAAAATATTTCCAGCCTTAGCTGTATCGCTCTCCCTTTCTCCCAGTGTGTACTACAAAACAGTCACAATTTCGGATTTGGAAAGATTAAGCCAAATTAAAATTTAGTTACGTGCCAAGTTTCTTTTTCCTTTTGTCTTGTGTCAGGGGAGCTATAACAAATTACAGCTACCAACTGCACAGAACCAGATATTCCACCCAGCACAGCTACAAGTGCAGGTGCATCTGGTTCAAGATTTAATCACACACATGCAAAATAAATTTCCATAATTATTCTTAGCATTATCGGATTTAAAATGGAGAAGCTAAGATTATTCACACAGTAAACAAAGCATCCCATTGTTTACTCTTGGCTTCTCACATGGCTTCCTATACTGGATTGTGGTGTGCTAAAAAAATAAAACCATGAGATGAACGGAGAATGGTGGTATGATCTCACCGACAGTAACATGGGAAAAACCTGCTCCAGGTGAGCAGCCCTTTGCTCTCTCCTAGATTTCAACACAAGGCTCACAAAGATATGAAAAGCTGAAAGTTATTTATCGCACATGAAAGGAATAAAGGATGCATCACCAGCACCACAGTTTTCTAAGGTGGCCAAACACTAAAACGGCAAAAAGCCTATCTCTGACCTCCAGAGAGGCACCAAAAACACCAGAAATAACACAGAGGATGAAAGGTTCCTCTGCAAATTCTGGTATTTTCTAGTTGGGCAACAATGTGAAAATAAAATAACAGTATCTGTTATGATTATACGATTTAAGTATTAACAACTGGTAGTTTAGAGCAAGACCTTTGAAAGACTATGGAGTGCACAACGGATAACATCCCAACAGGAAAGGCACAGCTGAGCCCAGGCCTGGGCACGTGCCTGTGTTACAGAGCTGAGTTTGCTGAAACACCAAAGTGACCACAGCCAGAAGATGGTGACAATGCCTCTAAAGGATGATACTGACTCTGTTATATATATTTTAAAAAAAATATTTTGGCCAATACAGCAAAGGCTGGTTAGACACTGACATGGGATTCTTCGCAGTTAGAGCTCTCAAGCACAGCTTTGCTTACGCAGGTAATTCCTCATTTGTCCATTAAGAGAAAGAACTTTAATAAATCAAAAACTTATTTGTGTTGATATACCAAGGAGACCAATGGGTATTGCAGGCCTGGCTTTTCCATCAAACACTGAATCTAGACACCAAGTACCAGGAGTCAAAATAAGGCAATGTAAATGAGGAGTAAGAGCTTTTTACATTGTAAAACTTAATAGGGTGAAAAGGGCCCTTGCTGGTAAACAGAAAGAAACTGAGCCAAAGCTTAATAAACAAAGTGTAAACAAAAGCTATTTAATACCAAGAGCCATGCTGTAAAACACCACCACACAGACTGCTCTGCTCCAAGCCCTAATGACCAAAACAGCCCGACCTGAAACTGCATTTCCTACGGAGAGTTTTCCATCCCGTGTAACCAGCCTGCCCACCAGCACGTAGGTGGAAAGAGCTGAAACACTCCGCAGAAACAAGGAGAAACAGGATCAGAGCTCACCCTGCATTTCTCCCCTCCCTTCCCTGACACAGCCAAGCACGTCCATCCCATCCTACTCCCAAGCACCCTGGCAGATGTGCCCCCAGAGCCCTTCCCCAGGAGCGTGCCTGACCACGTGCAGCTCCCAACTCCCATCAGGCAGCAGACACAGGTGAGAAAGGACAACGTTTCATCCTGCTTTGGCAAATTTAATGTTCTGATCAATGCAGTGCTTTGCAGCGTACTTTGAATACAGTCACAAACTTAGTTCTTTAAATGTAGCCAAGGGCCAAACTGTGATAATTCAGGAGATGCTCTGGACAGAAGCAGGTACTGACCCACAGTGACTCCAGCCTCTGGCTCTCACCAGCACACAGAGGGCCCAAAGGACCTTCCACTTGCAGATTTCACCAGTCACTCTTTATTAAAGTGTATTTCCAGCTTTCTGCAAGCCTCTCCAAAGCAACATGATTTCAGGTGCTGCTGTTCTTTCATCTCAGAGTGAAACCACCCCAGGTCCACCAATGAGCAACCCAACATCTGCCTCTGCACTGCAGAGTGATGCAGCAGGGGAACTCACAGCACTGGAAACACAGCCAGCTACCTGAGCCCGGATCTTTTTGTTCTGTCGCCTTAGGCGTCTTTCCTCCCCAACCTCTGATGCAACATCCAAAAGAAGTGGGATCAGCAGGTCGAGGGAGGTGATTCCCCCCCTCTACTCTGCTCTCCTAAGACCTCACCTAGAGTACTGCATCCAGCTCTGGGGTCCCCAACACGAAAAGAAGGTGGAACTGTTGGATAGAGTCCAGAGGAGGGTCAGGAAGATGATCATAAGGCTGCTATGGAGACAGGCTCCGAGTGGAGCTCTTCAGCCTGGAGAAGTCCCTGAGGAGACATCAGAATCCCATCCAGTGCCTAAAGGGACTCAAAAAGAGCTGGAGAGGGACGTTGGACAAGGTTATGGAGCGACAGCACAAGGCTTTAATCAAATAGGAGGCAGGTTTTACATTAGATATGAGGAAGAAATTCTTTACTGTGAAGGTGTTAGGACACTAAAACAGGCTGCCCGGAGAAGCTGTGGCTGCTCCATCCCTGAAAGTGCTCAAGGCCAGGTTGGACAGGGCTTGGAAGAACCTGGGATAGTGGAAGGTGTCCCTGCCCATGGCAGAGGGGTTGGAATGGGATGATCTTTAAGGTCCCTTCCAACCCAAACCATTCTGGGATTCTATGATCCATCTGTTCCCTTGTGTGTGCCCATCACCACTCTCATCCTGGTGCCTCCCTCCCCACCCAGTGACACTCCACAGGTACCACTCATTTGCTTACACTATGTCCCATCTATTTTCAACTCTTTCCTTCCCTGCAAGAAACTGACTCACTTCCTTGTTTCCAACCTCATACCATAGAGGGAAAAAAAATACATACTTTGTTTGGTTTGCTGAGACTACCCTAACAGCCTTATTTCACTGACACACACACTCTTCCTGTACAAATATACAGCTGTTAAGCCTTTAATATTATCCATTCCTTTGCACTACCACACCAAACCACACCCACCCGCCAAATTAAGGGAATAATAATTCCAGGAAATCTTTCATTTGAGAAGCCACAGCTAGATTTTTTGCATACTTCTGCTCTTTTTCTTGAGTTACTCACTTTTAGAGCAACACAAGAAGCAGCACTGAAATTTAATTTTTGCATTCTTTGTTTTACAAGGCACGAACAAGCAAAGACTTCAAGTTCAGCTTCAGTGGCAAAACACTTGAAAACATCACTTGAAACAAATATCAGTATTAGTAAACTGTCTATGTTTTTATCCTGTTTTCATTTCAAAATGTAACCACCCAAAAGCAATTCAGGTCCTTGTCTGCAACACAGATATTTATGTTCCAACAGAGCTACAACCCCTCCGTGCCATTGCACATCTCTACCTTGTCCTTGAATAAATCATAAAAGCCAGTTTAATGCAGAGCCTTGCCCACCCAATGCAAGGGTGAATTCCCCCTCTTCAAGGCCAGAATTGAAGCATAATTTCTATCCTTTAGCATATTTGTTTTCTTTTCAGGCAAATTTTGTTCTTCGCTATTCCAAACCTTGTGCTGTCACACAAGACAAGGACTAGAGGTGAGTTTCAAGAGAGTATTTCCAGCAGCATGGGTTAGGCAGAATTTACCAGGAATTCCACTTTTTATTCCATCAGCTGCTTTTCTGCTACCTGTTCTTCCACCTTGTTACAGGCTTTTTGCAGCTTTACATACATACAGAAAATTCAGTTTGGTTTGTGGCAGAAAATGAGATCCAGCTTGAGGACCATTTACATGGATGGCAACAAAAAGGACTTAGCAATAACTGGGCAATTCTGTGTAATCAATGGAGAGAAGCTTTGTGCAGCCTGCATACTCTGTACATAGATATTTTCAACATGTGGGTGACAAGCCAGGTCAAGTGGCACCAGAATAATCATTCTGTCCACGTTATTCATACCACAGCGGGTGTGACAGCTTGGCATTATTGCCTTCCAGGCGGGAAAAGCTCTAAACAGATTCTCCAGTACAGCTTCACTGCCCCGAACTATGCACAAACTGTGAATTTTTCAGGTGTGAATGACAAAACTCTCAGGCAGCAACACGAATTCCTACCAAAGATCTTAAGGTATTGGCTAAAAAAACACCTAGTCTTTAGTCAGTCACTAGGGAAAAGTGAGTTTCCTGAACATCAGATTCACACAAGATCTATATATTCTGAAATTTAGAAAGCAGAATGCTTTTTTTAAAAATTCAGGGGTCTGTTTCAATTCCATTCTGTAGTTACCAGATCCAGGTTCTCACCCTGCTCCATATTTCACGTAGAGTGGTTACCACAAAGCACTAGCTAGAAGTAATCTTTCACACAAAGGAAATACAAGGTCCATCGTTAACAGCTGAGCAAAGAAATGGCTGAGGATATGCCTCGCCCTTGTCCTTTTCTTGCAGAGCTAGCAACAGTCAAGTCCTGAATTTTTGACAAATTAAATGGAAATATGTGAGAAGGCAATGATTTATAGTATTGACACATTTATGAAGTATTTCACATCTTTCAAACTTTGTATGAAGAGCAGCTTCTAAAATACTGATGATAGAGCACATACACATGCTCCATCTCCCAAAGACACTGGATGAAGACCCTAAATCAGTCCTAAATCAGTCTCCCCTGAACCACCCAGAGGGGCAGTTTTGCAGTCAGAGCCCCAGGCTCATGCTGGGTGTGTGGCAGCACAGGGTGAGCAGGGCTCCCCTGGGATCCCCCAGTCCCCAAGGGAGCACACCAATAATTTGTCATTAACACCCACATGGATTAAAAGGAACAAAGACTGGGCATGGAATCACACATGAATAAAGGAAGTGCTTCATGTTTCCACTTCACCCCACAGGCCAGGTGGCCAGCCCCGACATCCAGCAAGCCCTGGGGTGTTCAACAGCCCAGGTGGGCAGCACCACGGGCCTCCTGCCCACACAGGCAGCCTCAGGTCACAGGCTTCTACTTGATCCAGCTTCTAGCAACTATTAAAAAATTAATCTCAATTAATCCCCAACATTCCCTTGCTTTATTCCTTTATTTGGCTGTTGTTAGAAAGGCTACCAAAGTCACATACCACAGCATCTCCTCTATCACATGGGATGGAGAAGGCAAATCCTGAGGAAGTCTGACAACAACACAACTCCTGCTGAGAGCACCTGGAACTGGTCAGATGCTTCCCTAAACAACTCAACGTGTGGACTGTGCACTCAAGGGCTGGATTCTCCAAAACACCAGATTTATTGTATTTTTTTCATTTATTTTCTCTTTAAGTCTGTCTTCTCAAGGAAACCACAGACCCTCTCCATGCCCACTGACCAGTTGAACTTCTCCCAGCCACCATAATTCTGCCTAATCCAGGCCCACACCATGATCTACAGGGCTTATAAATCATTGTCTTAAACAAGTTATCTCCAACTATATGCAAAAGAAAACAGGAATGAAGAAGCCCTTGCGCAACACCTGGCACTCTCAGTTACAAATAGATATTTATTCCAGTTTTATGTTCTTTAGGGAGTATTTTTAAAGTTTTCACTGATGATCTTACTGGTACAACCCTGAGGAACTGGAAAAAGTTTTTGTATTTGAGATTTCTCCACAACTCCAAACCATCAGAAACATTCAAATGTGCATCTGTTCTTTCTGGCTTAAAACAGTGATTACTCAATTAGTGGCTAATTACACTTTGGAGTGTTAAAAACAGAGAATATTCCACAGAGGTTTTCCTCAAGTGTCTTTCTTCCAACCTTGATAAGACAAATGAAGATTCACACTAAGTCATCTTCTTCTCTGTTGTTTTTGCCCCAGTCCTCTGAAGCATACCACCACCAGTTACACCACACCTGTGGAGCCAAACACCATTCTGGACACAAAGTGGGGCTCCCAGGATGTCCAGAACAGGCTCCAGGAGCACAACCTGAAGATTTCATACTGCTCAAAAAGTCATACGCAAAAAAGTAATAAAAAAAAAAAATTCTACATAAGCAAAGTAAAGCTGTCCCTGCAGAACGGCCGCATGCCAAAGGGAAGAGCTTTCGTATATCCTGAAGAATTCAGTGTTACCAAGCCTGACACCTCAAGTTTTTATTAAGTGTTCACTCCCTGAACTCAGGACAATCACCCAGTTTGTAACAAAGCAGTCCTTCACACCGTGAATATTCAGCAGCACATCTTGTGTCATAACCCTGAGTACGTGGCAGTAAGGAAAAAGCAAGTATCATCTATTCCACAGGGAGCTACCAGCTGAGAGGCACTGCCCAAAAAGAGACTTTCATGCTGCCTTAACATAGTGCTAAAATTATTCCTTATCCTGCTAATCATAGTGCAATGTGGGAGCATGGGAAAATGCATCATTATTGTCTGAGTGCTGCCCTGTGTGCAGGGAATGCATTCACCTTTAAACACCCCAAACACGCTGAAACCTTTACACACACCGAGTACTCCGGCACAGGAGGGAAGAAAGGGAAAAAAAAACACACTAAGCTTTGTAGAGCAAGGGAGGGTGTCATTTCCAAAAACACTGCACACAAAATAAGCCTGTTTTCTATAATAACCTCAGAGCACAAAACCAGAATTGTCACGAATCCAAATCTTAGTATATTTGCAGGCTGATTACAGCATCTTCTGCAATAGATCGCTATTAGCATTAAGTTCCACAATTGCATGGTAAGAGCAGCTTTACCAAAAGAAGAAAAAAACCCACAACAGCATCACAGTCAGGTGCTTTCCTGTGTTTGAAGCATGTACATAGTTCAGCAATAAAAATATTTTACAATAAAGTAGGATCTGGAGCTTTAGCTTGAAAAGAGTATCAAGAATTTTCAGGCCAAACTGAAAGGGTGTATACAAATAAACTCGAGCCTTGGCAGTCAGTACTGCAGCTATAGCAAATAAAAGGAGACAATCTTACGCTAGAAATTCTAAATCAATTTTATGAAAGACTGCTGATGAGTACCAAACAAGTCCCATTGGCACAAACACGTTAAATTACTGGGAATACAGAACCAGGAGGTTTCAAGTTGCATCCATTTAAATACACTGTCTGAACACCACTTTGAGCATGAACAAAATTATAAATAAATGGGGTCATAATTATATTTGTAATGGAAATCTTTCATGTACTAAGCCAGAATAAAGAATTCATTTCAAATAAGAGGAGTAGCCAGCTTTATTCCTCTGTTAATTGCCACATGGACCAATTTCTTACCACACAGCATGTTGGCTATAAATCTCAACAAGCAGCTTTAAATTGCTATTATTGCTCATCAAGACCAAATAACCCTGGATGGTGTTCAGGGAAGCTTCTGTAACGTCTATCTCAAACAACTATTAATTCATCATTTCCATGGGGATGGAACTTCAAACAAGAACCACCCACTCCTCCAGTGTTTAAATGGAGGGGGTGTCACAGAAAAGATGCAAAGAGGCTGCAAGATGGGAGTGATAAATAACTGAGGAGAGAAATCCTCCTGGACTTCCAAGAAATGCATGACTCACTCTGAGATACTGAACTCCTAGAAAACAGAGAGCAGCCACGTCTGCAAATTCTCCCTCCCAAGTGCTTCAGTGCATTTTCAGAGCTGCATTATCACGTTTTTTGAGAGATGACAGAACAGGTATTCCATAAGGCAAAGCAATGCCCATCCACGTGTTTGTGTACCCCTCTTACCTTGGATGCACTGGAGGGTTCCATCCTCAGCCCTTATTGTAAAGGTTTCACCTGGATTAACTTGAACCAAAAAGACCTGCAGAAAGGAAAATAAACAAACGTTTGTTTCACTGTGCTCTCCAAAAATTAAAATTGCCCCAAAACAATAACTGTGTTATCCCTTTTCTGGAGGAGGCAGGGAGGGAACAGACTGGCACATTGCATCTGTGGGGCCCAGGGTCCAGGAGCAGGCAGAGATTTGAAACCCACCTACTCATCTACATATTAAGAGCTGAAATGAAGATGTAACTCAGCTGCATACAGGTCAGAATTATGGCTTTGAGTTCCACACCAAAATCTTGAGCCTGTGTTTAACTTGGCCAAATGCTGGTAGCTAAGAACATAAATCTTCAGACCACTGGCACATGAGAACAGAGAGCACACAAACTCCAGCAGGCAGCACCAACCCATAATGGGGTTTCAAGTTCACAGGAATAAAAGTTTGCTATGGGGAATCGATCCACTATGTTTTCAAAAATTTATCCCTCAGTCTTGCACATAACAGATCTCAGTTAAGCAAAACCTGTAGGCACACACACAGTTCAACAGTTGCACACAGAACCAGTAATAAACTAATTATTAACAAATATAATATTTTCTAAAATAATAAAACGATCACTCCAGTCTCCCACTGCTGAATTTTGCAGATGAGGGGAACACGTAAGGACCAGGAAGCACTAAAACATGTCCCAGTTGAGGGGATGTTGTATCCTCTTTATTAATTTTCAAGTGTCTGAAACAATGGGTTTAAAACTTATGATTTAGAATTCTTTCCTTAATGGACAGGTTCACTGGGAACTAGAGACCATTTATGTTCATGCAACTTTTACTAAAATACTTTAAACACACTTCTGCTAACTGTGCATTACCAGAAGTTCAATCAAGATTGAAAATTTAATTTATATTTGTACCGAGATTAATCTACTTTTTTTTTTGTGAAAGCTCGCTCTAGATTTAGGTCTGGTCTTTATATTCTGGGACATCTGCATGCAGAATTTAATCATTCAATCGAGACAGAGAGAATTTGAATTCATGTTGTGTTTCTGAATTCCTTAAGCCAAATGCATAAGATAATTATTACCTAGATGACCTTTTGAATTACAGTAATCCTACAGAAACCCATTATTCCACCAACATTTTTAAAGCACAAGCTGGAAATCAGAGAAATTACATATGAAAGCCATTATGTTGTCTTCAACAAGCATTTCTCAGGGAGCACTGATCAGGGTGGATCTGATCCAGCATACAGAGCACAGTAAATGGTTCAGAAAAGATAAAAGGCACAGAGCCATTCCATCCCTAATCTCTGAACAATCAACATTTAAGTGACAGCATTTAAGTGCTCTTTTGCTATGAATAGGCGTGAATTATCCACCACAGGACATGGGCAGCAGGTCAAAAGAAGCGCAGAGCAAAGCAATGTCATCCAGCTTCATAAAAAAATCCATAACAACAAACAAGAAGCCAGAACACAGAGAGGCCAAGAATCACAGAAGTATTTCATCAGCTCATTTGCATTATGTGTCTAAACCAACAGCCCTAAAGCTGGTTGTTTACTAACAAATTCGATTAACATAAACCAGAAGCCCTTGCACACCTTTACACCTCTGGAAAACTGGTCCAGCTCCTCAAAACACAGACCCCAACTAAGACTGATGCCCCGTACATGTAAAGCTCCATCTTCGTCCTGGAGAGGAGAGAGGGATTCCTCTTCCTACACAAGGCACGTGCCTACCCCAGAGTTATCAGAAGATTCACAAATTGCTGTCCCAGGAGTCCAGCACCAGCACCAGTGTCCACATTAGCACACCTGCAGTTGTCCCTTAGAAATAACTCCTTGGGGTTCTGCATTAAAAAAAGGTGATATCCCCAGTCACAGCTGTTGCTTTTGATGGTCAAAATGAAGCAGCATCATCCTTGCCTAATCACATGGGGTTTTAACACAAACAAATTGTTCCAGTAACAAACTTGTTTCCTGCAGAGCAGCAGCCACACAGCTTTGTCCTCCCATCATGAGCCTGTGGGCAGAGCCTGGGACTTATCTATAGTAGCTTCTATTAAAATGTTATAGATAAGGAAATAACTCCTTATTGACAGATGCTCAAATCAGGCACGAAGAAAACATTTACAGGCTGTTGCTGGGAGAAGGCAGCAGTATCAAGAGCAAACAGGAATAGCCGAGGTGTGACTGATGTGGGTCAACACTGGAGCAAGGGCTGGGCACAAAGGGAGGACACGTAAACCAAAGTGGCCTCAGACCCAGGAGCAGCAACCAGGCTCCTCACACAAGATCCTTCCAGAGGCTGCAACCCAGCCCCCTCCTTTCCCAAAACTGGGGTACTGGGGTGTTCCCCGTAATCCATCCCACCATCCAATCCCCTCTGCAGTCCCCCCAGGGCTCACAACTGCACAGCGCTGACCAAAGCGATGCAGAGCTGAGGCCAAACCATTAAAGCCAGCACACACCGAGTGTTATATATGGGACACCTTCCAGCCAACACCCCGACTTGTCCCAGCTGCCTGGGACAAATAATGTCAAGGCACACTGTGACTTCTTTTGTTTATACACATTAAGTATATAAAACTAAATCCATTATTCCCCCCCCCCCCCACCCCATCCTCATAAACAACAAAACCATATTCTGCAGCCTGGAACACAGCTTCCCTCTTCGCTTTCACACAAGGGATCTTCATGAGAACGCCTCGTTTCTAAAGCTTTTAATTAAAAAATCTGAGGAAAGCAATAAAAAAGTGTAAAGATAACGTCTTTATTTTAATGAAAACAAACCCAGATGATCTTTAATTCTGCTATGCCTCTTCCAATATTCATCATCCCAAGTATGCACATTTATGAGATGGCAACAGAGGAGAGAGAACTTGAAGGGTCACTTGGAGCCCTCACTGCTGGCTGGCAGCATCTCGAGGGTGCGGTCTTCATGTCTACTTTCAGTCCTTGGCCTCCTCCCATCCAAAAAGCTGCAGCATGTGACAGCTGGGAGGAGGGCATCAGCAGCACAATCCCAAAGGCTTTTTCTTTTCCCTAAAAAGTACTCGGATGTTTAATTTAGCAGTTTAATCCACTCGGTGCTGAAGCCCAGCCCCACCTGCTGCATCCTAAGAGAAAGCTTGTTATCTCCATAATACTCTTTTTGCATTTATTTTGCATTTAAGAATGTCATTCTATTTTACTGAAAGTCATGGTTGTTGAGTGATGAATGTTACTAAGTTGCATAGCTACTATAAATATTTATAATCCCACAGAGTATGTCCAGACTAAGTTTTCATGACAAGCCAAGCACGTGTCACTCGTGCCTCCCTTGTTCCCGCCATCCAACTCTCATGGCCAGTGGAAGCAGGGGAAGAGACTAAAGAAGTGCTCACAAAGCTAGCGCAGGCATAAAGCTGGGGTTCGGGAATAAATAAACTGAAAGAGGGCAGGGTTAGCTGGGATACTGGGAAGAAATTCTTCCCTTTGAGGGTGGGGAGGCCCTGGCACAGGGTGCCCAGAGAAGCTGTGGCTGCCCCATCCCTGGAAGTGTTCCAGGACTGGTTGGATGGGACTTGGAGCAGCCTGGTGTGGTGGAAGGTGTCCCTGCCCATGGCAGAGAGTGGAAAGAGATGGGCTTCAATGTCCCTTCCAATCCAAACCATTCCATCATATAAAACCATGGATACTGGGGGGAAACACTCTCGTACCAAGGCAGAAATGCCACCTGGTAGGCACCAAGGGCACACTGTATCATCTCTTTTGTATACCACTGGTTTACTTATACAAGAGTTTAAGCCCCCAGAAGAAAATTCACGCTCAAAGCAGGCCATCATCCCCCAGCTGCTCCATGGCCTCTCACAGCAGTGAGCAGGATGATGTTCACCTGCATCCCTGTGATGCAGTACAGTCCCAGAGCTCACTTAAAGTACTTCCCCCTTATGAGAACATTTTCTCTCTAAGGTCAAACAGCCACTTGCAGGGCTTAGGCTTATTAAAACCCCACATTAAACGTTTTCCAGCGTGGTGAATTTTCCCTTCCATGAGATGTATCATGCTTCATACAGCTGGGGAGCACAGCATCACAGGCACCACCTGGGATCCAGCCACAGGTTCCTCACAAATGCTTTAAAAACCATTAAAATTTCCTGCATTTACTGTTTCTGTGGCACAGAACTTATGGAATGCATTGCTTCCTTTGGGAAAAGAAAATAAACACCAAATAAATAAACAATAAAAACAAAACAATCACTTGCATCCATTCTGTTACCTACTTTAAATGCCTGTGCCCCAGATCCCAATGAATTTCCAGGTTCATCCCACAGGAAGGACCAGGGAACTCACACCATTCTGGGTGCAATACTCTTCTCGGGAACAACATCCCTCAGTCACACAGAGCAGGTAGGCTAAATACTTTCAGCCTCTCTTCAGTAAGAAAAATCAGGGAACATGCTACATCCTAAACAGTAAAGCTGACTTTTTAAAATGAATACTTCAATAATAGTGTCTGGGCTTAACTTTTTTTTTTTGACTGGACAAAAAGTAGAGGTATTAATAGAGGCATGAAGCAATTCAGTCAGTTTACCACGAGTGCTCTTTACAGCAAAACCCACAAGTGGCAGATCCTGAACCTCCTAATTTATCAACCCTTAAAACACACATGCCAAAGTAGTAAAAATAAAACAAATTAATAAATCAAGAAATCAAGAAGAAGTAACTACATTTTGGCACAACGTTCACTCACTCAGCTCAGATGCTGTGGTTCAGCATAAAACCCAGCTAAGTGCTTTCAGTTACTTGCAAGGTGCACAGACTTGTTACACTATAGCAAAGTACCAAATCTTGTTCCTCATTCAGCTGCACTCTTGTCTCCCTCATTTAAAGCCTGTGACCCTAAAAGACAAGAACAAGCACACACAGCACTATGTGCACTGCCTGAGCTCCAGCCAAATGGTGAAGCCACAGGGTTGGTAAACACAGCTTCACAAAGAGCAGGCAAGCAGAAAACCTGCTGCACCTCTGCAGGTGCAATGAGCAAACCGAGCTGAAATAAAACTTCCCAAACTAATAAGCCAAACATTCTGTACAGATGTGCTGTAGCACAGCTAGCTGCCCCTCTCCACTTTATACTCCAAGCTTTTTAGAGCTTGCTGTGGAGTACCTACAGGAAACCATTGAAATTCCTGGACCAAAAGGTTAATTATTGCTCCCTGAATCCCCTACGGAGTTACAAGTGGATTAGAAGCAGAAACAGCTCTGGAAGCAACATGAAAGCATTAAACACAGTCAGCACTAGTGGAAATAAAGTGTGGGAAACTAAAAAAAAAAAAAAAACACCAAGTCAGTGCTAGAAATGCCATTTTGGGTAGTCTAGAGGAGAGGGATTACTGTCAAGCAGGCAGAGACATTCCTTGCCCTGCCCTGTACAGCTCCGCAGCCCTTACTCTCAGAAAGATAAAGCAAGTGAATGTTCCCATGCAACTGCCTTACACTGCGGGCCTGTTCACTGGCAGATTTGCCTTCTGCATCACTCTCCAGCTGGCTGCTGGCAAGGCCAAGGTGTTTCACCAGCTCCAGTCTGCTTTATTTTACGTGTATAAGAACAGGTCTTTTGAGGAAAGGCTTTTCCCTGGAGCTCAGCATTTCCAGGCACTGCTCCTAGCACAGCTCTGTGGTGCTGGCACAGCTGAGGCTTCACAAATCCAGTGACACATAAGGGTGAGCAACAGCCAGTGTGCCCAGAGCATCCCATCAGAAGCTCCATTCTGTCAGCCCCAGAGCACGGGGCACCGACCTGCCTGCTGGCCACCCTGCAGCCTGGAAAACTCCACACGCCTCGTCTCCCACCAGCTCTGCTGGGATGCTTTCTCACCACCAGCTTCTAATGGAGACTGTTAATTACACCCTGTAAAAGCACGTGTCCTTCTAAAGCTAGGGAAACTTTATGGAGTCATATAAACCATCTTTCTTAAGGAAGTCATTCCTATGTGAATCTATCCTGAAGGATCTTCCCACCTTACAAGTAACTAAAATCTCTTTCAACAAACACTTAACATTCGCTTCTATGTTACAACAAACCACGCTAAGAGCAATTAACAAAGTTCATTTGCAAAGATCAAACAAAGCATTTATTCCAATTTGATTCCATTTTAAAACTGTACTTTTAAAAAGCAAAGACATCACCTAAAGCTTCAGGAATAGGATGAAAATGATAAAGCATAAAGGTAGTTAAGCTTTGCAACAGATGAGGGCACATCCAGACTAGAGGCCAAAAAAGCCTCACGGAAAACTGGCATTTCAGCTACAAGTACTTCAAGAGATAAGGAGATGAGATCTAAAAGCATCTTCCAGCAAACACACAGAAGAGGGACCTGGCCCAGAACTGTTCTACTGAGTCATGGTTGCATAACACAGCAAAAGCAAGAAGCAGTGTGCTTCCAGTGCACCTGCAATTCTTTTTAATGCAAAATATTAGCTGAGAAACTACTTTGAAGACAATGGAGGCATCTGCCAAGCCAGGCTGCTGAATCATCAGAGATGGGGAAATGGAAAGATTGGGCTTAGAGCCCCATCTCAAAGGAGAGCTCAGAACAATTCACTTATTCTTTCTGTAAAACACAAGGACCCACTGTCAGGACAGTCTGACCTGCTAAGTGGTTTCCAGCAAGGAGGAAAGTGTGTACTTAAAGAACAATTATCCTTTCCCATATGAATAAGACTGTTCCTTCACCTAAGTGTATTAATACTGGACTTGGTAAATACAGCCACTGAAAGCATTCTTTTCTATTTCTTCAAGTCAAAGCACACTTTGCAAAAATGCCTTTAAAAAAAAAAACAAACTAATCACAACAATGACAATCTCCATCATAATGAGAATCCAGATAACCAAACACTTAGAAGCTCACAAGGAAAGCAGAAATTGTTCTTCCTCTTTAGGTTGGTCTAGCTCAAAACACAGCTTGAAAGGAGGAACAAATGATCCAGGGAACGAGAAGTAACAGAATGACCTTTTATACTGATTCAAGAAGAACAGCTTGCTCCTACCTTCTTTACAACGCTTTGCTGAAATGTCTCACGTGAGGAGAGAACCAAATTGAGCAACACAAAAATACTGCCAGGGTAGATGTTCTCCAAAGAGACACCTTGACCCCAGATGACATATTTGGGAACCTACCACCCACCAACTTGAACCTCCAGGCTGTATCCTGACATGAAGGCATCGCCATGGATCCTTCTACCAACTTCTGATCAAGCTCATTAGAGAGCATCTCCCAGAAAAAGAATAAAAGCAACCGTTAATCTTGCCTTCCTTCAAAAACCCACTCAAAATTCACATCTCCTTCCTATAATGAAGCACAGTGTAGTACACAAGACCTGCTGGGAAAAGTATATTCAGGTAAGCAAAGAGTAGCAGACATCACTCCTATTCTCCATTTCTTTCCTACTTCCATTTTTCTCCATTCTCAGCATTTTTAAAGTCTTAAAATCTCACCACAAATGCTAGTAAGATGTCTGGACAAGAGTGAGCACAAGTAAATCATAAGACTGACTTTCTGCAAAGCCCTCAAATATGCAGCATTTATAGCCACTGTTTCAATTCCACTATTTTTACTTCAATGAACACATATGCAAACAAACACATTCAATTTAATGGTACGCTTCAAACATTGTTTTTAATGTCTTTTCAGCGTAAAGACAGATTCCTACATCCCAGGAAATACTCTGTCCTCCCTAACACTAAGGAAAACCATCTTCCCCATCTTGAAAATATCTTGTTGGCCCCGAAACAGTTTTATTTGAACCAGCCAGCTTCTGACCTGCTGTGATCCATCGCCATTCACGATGTGAGGCATCATGGCCACCTCCCCGTTCAGCAACGGCGGCAGCTCCAGCGGGATTTGGTCGGTCATCATCATTGTGACGTACATTCATGGAGAATTTTCCTCAACGGACTTCCTGCAAGAGAAACATCGGTTAAGAGACGCTGCAAAAAACCCTCTTGAAGGTCATTCTGCCGTTCAGGAACTTCAGCAGGACCCCTGCTTTTGTAGCAGGAGGCTCAAGGCTCTGAACAGAGGTTTTAACTGTTAGCTCAAGAGTATGGAAAGTCAAGTTTCCGTGCAAGAATTCCAAAAACCAACAAGCCAGATTTCCACTCTTTCCCACAAATATAAACCTCAGCCCCCACCGCTGAAATAGGCAGGTTCTGAAACGCTTTGAGAGAGTTTTGGTCTTAAATCAGCATCCTGCTTGCTGCCACAGCTCCTGGAACTATGTCACCCGCGCGGTTAAGATGTTACAGCGATTTCACTCAACAGCCACACTTCAAAGCCAAACACCTTTATTTTCTTTCTAGGGCCCTGTAAACAGTGTGAACTGCCACTACAACATAAAGAGCAGACATCTGACTTCCACTTAATCATGACCCAAAAGGATTAAGGCTTAGGCTGGAGCAGGAGGGCCAGCACATCCTCAACGTTCTGAACACCCCCGCTCTAGGAAGGACAATGGAAAATGATGACATCACTTAAGGATTTGTGAAAAATCACACATCACTTCCAGCACACCCTCTCCCTTCACAGCTAACTGATGTGATACATGAGCATCAGTAAAACCATGAGAAGCTGCCTTGTAAAAACAAGTCTTAATTCAGTGCTAGGGGTATCATCACGCTGGTTTATGGGGCAATAACACAGCTCTAGTGAATACAATGGATGGTCTCATCACATAGCTTATCTAGACTTCTGCACAACTCCTAAGCAAAGCAGTGTCCAGTAGTGAGCAGCCTCCTTAGCACCCCTCATGCCAGAGAATCCTAAAGTCTCCATGAATAATTTCATATACATCCCAAATTCAAGTTAAAAAAAAATATGCTGTGACTTAGGTGGCAGCATAGGTAATCAGGTGGCACAAGACGGTCAGAGTACACAGAGTACAGAAAGGGGAATTTTTCGCAAAGAGCATGGGACACTTAACTACAGAGCTATAAACCAGGAGTTTAATTCATCTGCTCCTGAGGGGATGAAGGACTGAGCCAGCCTCACCAGAGCTGGAGCATCCCATTCCATGGATGCTGGATACTGCAAATCCTACATCCCCTCAGCCCCAAATGCTGCCAGACTTCAAATTTTTTTTATTTTTTAGTTCAACAACTAAATTATCAGTTTAGTTGAAATACACTGTCTTCACTTTTATCAGCCTCTTTCAGAGCTCATTGCAATCCCATCACCTGCACAGCCTCACGATCAGAAACATCAGCCTGACCAGGAGCTGCTCCCCCAGCTCCTGAGGAGGAGCACTTGTGTGATTTAGAAGTGATGGCAGTGCCCACACGGACTGAATCACATCCATCCATTCACTGCCATCAAACAGGCCCCTTCACATCTAAGCAGAACCAGCAGACAAAGTACATTTGTTTTCCAGAAGATGTGCAAACCTGGCACTGTGACCTCCAGCCATACAGCTCAAGACCAGCATTTTAATTTAATTCAGTACCAAATTTAGCACAACTCTCACAGCTCTTTCCACTGTTCTCATTTGTGTGAAAACACCACTTCTCTAATCATCACTTCACCACGATATAAACAGAGGCGATGTATTTTCTTCCACCTTTAAATTAAACCCCTCCTTTTATCCAAGACTCAATTACAGGACAGAAGCTCTCCAGAAGCCTGAGATACAGTTGTTGTTAGGATGCTACATCCACAGTCAGTTTCACATCCTATTTCCTGCCTGCATCAACTGCTTTGTCCCAGAGCTTAGAGGTGTTTTAGTCCTGCTGCTGCCACCATCCTGAACAACCTGCCCTGCAGCGCACACACCCTTGAGGTGAGGAATAAGGACCCTCACTACCCACCCCTGCAGCTCGCAGGATCAAGCTCTCTGATCTAGCACAGCACAAAAGCCTTGCTCACTTAGCCACTCAACCCAGCCACGACACAGGCTACAGCAATACATCCAAGACACCAGGAACTTTGCCCAGTGCATTTTCCCCTAAGGTTTTGGAGAGTCTTCCTAAAGCTTTTGCTTCTCATTACTGCACAGTCTCAGGTTTTAATTTTGAGAAAGATCTGAGTCCAACAGCAATATTCACAGGTGTTGGGATTTGGGGGTGGAGAAGGAGTGGGGCAGCATGACTTCAGTTTTTGGGGGTTCTGTTTGTTTAACAAGGAAGAAGAGAATATGTGAGGTTTTGTACCATTTCTTAACTGCTTGGGATTAAGAAAATGACTGAAAGAGTCCAAAACTGAACACCAGAGAGCACGTGAATGAGCAACTTTCAATGGAAATGGACTGATTTGGTCAGTAGCCAGTTGTACCTCCAACTACTCTGGCTATACATATAGTTATTTATGCATCTACAGTTGTTGTGTGTGCAAATGTATATATTCACGTATAAAGTTTATTTTTAAAGAACACAACGTTCACAGAACTATTTTAAACCCACATAAAACAAAACCCCAATCCCCAAACAAGCGACACGTTCATCTAGTCTGAATCTGAAAGCTGAGCTTTAACAGAATTTAAGCATCACACTGATGCTATTTTCTTGAGGAAAAAACCCCAGACTGTAGCTTGAAGCTGCATATTTTCCTAGTAATATTTCCATTCCAGGCACAACGACGAATATGTTGACATTTATTTGCTACGTGTCACTATTTAAAGTGTTGCAGCTACATTCCTTTTGCTTTATTAATGGTTTGTCACTACAGCCGTGTCTACACTTGCCTCGCTTGAAAGGGGGAAACAAAAAAATAAGAAAACATAAATAAAAAGGGCTTCCTTTGCCAGGTCTGGTACGACCCCACCAGAGACGATACCAGCAGCAGTGCTGGTTACAAGGCACGGCCACTGGCAGGGGTTTTTTCCAGTATTTCCCACAGATGGACTCCAGGCAGAGTTTAGGACATCTGCCATGAGACTGGCAGACTTCAGGCAAAGCCAAACCCTTTGGAAACAGGCCTCACACACTTTTTCAGCTTATTTGTCCATCCGTCCTACCTAAAACAGATTTATCAGCTGTGCTTTCACACCCCTCCTAAAGCCTAGCGTTCCTCCTCCCTCACGGGATGCAAAGCTGATTAATACAAAGAAGGTGAGGTCTGAACACCAGCAGTTTCTTTTTCCTGCAAATTGGGAACATCGATGGAAGAAAACACCAGACACGACTCAAAGAGCCAGATCACATTCCAGGATATGAGAATTCTTCCTTAGCTAAAATATGAACTGCCAAATACTAACCCACAGCTTTTTTTTCAGGTAGTAACTCAAATTTGGGGTTTTGTCTAGAAAGCTGACTATATTTAAATTTTAAAAAGATATTTCCTGTGCGTCTACATTCCCTAGGTTTGGCTGGGACAGGTCACAACAACGCCAGCATGGAGTGAGAGGCTGCATCTCCCTGTCTAGCTTCCTCCAGGAATATGCAAATCACAGCTTTCCACTTTGCTGTAGAGCAAGGAAGAAATAACCATCCAAGTTTGATGTCTCTGTCCCCAAACAAAACTTCCAAATCTTTTGATGTCTGCAAGTTACTGCTGCAAACTTGATTTTCAATTCAGTACTGCAGCCTTCTCCTGATCCCTGAGATGACTCCATTTCCTTAAATTAATTCAATATGTGAATTACTAATACATAAATTAGTTGCACATGGTACTAGAGAGAAAATTAAAACACACAGAAGAATAAAGTGTAACTATCTAAAACCCATGTATGGTCAAATAACATGACCCAACAGGTTACGTCAGTTTTCCTGAAATTCCTAAAGTAGTGTGAACCACATAAAGATACCAAATTCTACTTTTCCTAGAAGGTTTTACCCATGTTATTTATGGGGCTTGAAGCCAAGAACATTTTTCTTCTGTGATTTTCTTCCTACCTTCTGTCTTTTACAAAGGCAAAGAACCTCTTCCAGCCATGGCAGACAAATGCAGACAACCTGGCAGAAGCAGGAGGAGTTGTGAATATTGAGTCCTGTGACCGCTCTTTGCAAAGACTTGATTTTTTTATTTCCCTGCAGCAGACCATTAAAAGCTCCTGAACAAAGTGTTCTGCTTTTTTATCACAATCATCTGGAATTACAGAAGTTGTACTACAACAAGGGCAGAGAGTTTTCAATACTAAGTAGAGCCACATACCCTGGTTTATTTAATTCACAACTAAAATTCAGTGCTAAACACACATTTCACTCCTGCAGTGCATATTTAGGGGTATTCTGCCTGAACAGAACGCACTGCACAAACAGTAAGAAGCTACCCTGCCTTCAGTCCTAGCCTTGATACAGCAAGTATTTGAAACGCACACAGTATAAACTTAAAATGGAAGGATTTTCTCTTTCCAGCCTAAAAAAAACACCAAACCTCTTACCACTTCACCATGACGAAGTTCACACACAGATGGCACACACACAGGGTTACTCAGTCTAACAGACTCCTTTCTACCACTGCTTCAAGATACGTCCTATAGGAGCACCTCTTCTACCACGCCGTGTGGGCTGGGTGATCCCCTCTCGCACAGAGGCTGAGGTACCGGCCAGAGAAATAATCCAACTCCACAGGAGCTTCCTTAGTACTTACAACCACGGGCAAAGCCAGTTAGGTGCTATCAAAAGCCAGTCTGTTGTAACTGACCTACTGACCAGCAGTCACAAGGTGACTTTCTCCTCCCTACCAGACGTTTTCCCTGGCAAGGCAGGTTCCACAGTGAGGATGTTCAGAACCCGGCGGTTCTCTGACCCGAAAAGGAAAGGATTTGTGATATCTGATCCGCATCCTCCAAACCACATCCTAATGGCACGGCCAGCCCAAACCCTCCAGTGTCACCTGCACAGCTGATGTGAGCACAGGGGGTTCTCCCCATCCACTGCAGTGCACCAACCCTCAGACACTTGTGTTGTTACACAAAATATGGATGGAATCATAGGTTCACGTCAGAGGGAGTCCCACCTGACAACACTGAGAGGTCAAATACATCTTTAGAAACACGGGCCCTGAAAACAGGGAAGACTCAAATATTGCTAGAAGAAAACTCACTTTGGAAAAATATATGGTAAAAAAGCCATTACCTGCAGCACATCTTATTCTTCTTCCATAAAGAGAGATAGTCCTGATATTATTTGTTATTTTTCAGGAGGTTATATGTTCAATTGAAGATGCCTATCAAAGTCTGGCATGTCAAATCATGTTACTGCTGGTTATTATATAGTTGAAGAAATGGGCGGTTTTCCAGAGTAATTTTGAATAATCTTTTGAATAAGAAAGAAAAATAACTAGGAAAAAAATTGCTAGTATGTACAAGGAGAATATGTATACACAGTCTTACTTGTACACACACATTCTCAGACACTAAGAATTTAAAATGGGTCTACAACCCACTAGGAAGGCTCTGAATGAGCACATTCCTGCTGATGCTGGTGTTTATGTGCAAGAGACGAGAGAACTTCCACGCTGCCCCGTTTGCCTACTGTATTTTGTACAGCGCACGCTGAAATTTAGGATTAACTAAAACATACATAACAATTATATTTTCACTGAAAAGCAGAGTGGTAAATATAGCTGCTTTCAAGAGACTCCTGCCATGGCTTGCCACTCCAATTCAAAGAGGAGTGGTAGTAATTGTTCATGTAGAAAAGCCTCTTGAGACATGAGCAGTACCTGGAGGTATGTGCACAGATGGTTGGTCAAGGCACAAACAGTCTGGAATTTGTCTTGTCTGATGTGCCTTCATTAGTTTAGTTAAATCACATCCGTCTGAAGCGCCACTGAAACCTGAACACATTCTTTCTCTGTTTAATTACAAACACGGTAGATTAATTTGGAAGCATCCAAACAGACGTGCTTCTTCATAACAATTTTGAAGAAATACACGCAATTCTAAAAATCTTTTATGACAAAAGAAAACAGATTAGAGGGAGCACATACACACAAAGCCACTGGTATTCTATGAAGAGGTAGTGAAATGCCTGCTGCTTGCTCTCTGTGCCATTTCACAGACACAAGGCCACAGTAGCTGGATCCTATCTCCAGCAAGCTGAAAAGCATAAACATCCTCTCAAAACTTAACCACTGTAATTAATCAGCGGGTTTATTCCCCTCTAGTTTATTTTAAATAACAACACATTTCAGTGTGCATGGTACATTCCATCTCTGAAGACGGAATTATCAGCACTATTCAATTCTACGCAGGATCAAGGAAAGTTAACATTGTTTTTTTCCCCCCACTCTGGTGTTAGATTCCTAAGGCAGCAATCCAGAGGGTAATGATAGAAAGATTTTCAGTAGTTTGCATTTATTTAGACCTAAAATCTGACCTCAAATTTTCCAGGCTTGAAACTCCATTATCTTAAAGAACTGTAACCAGCTGCACACCCCTCATAGGAAATGTCTTCATTCAGGAACAGAAAAACTTAAAAATTGGTTCCTAACTTAACATTAGGAAGAAATGGAATAACCAAGTAACTTCAAACATGTACCAGAAATGAGCATCAGGAATGGAGATGTCAGGTCAAACTGCAACATGCGGGAGTGTCTTATTTCACAAGGCAAGTACAACTAATCAGCAGATAACAGCTCTGATGAAATATTGGAATAAAGCAACCCGGCACACAAAGGAGTCTTTCACCCAAGGAAAACTTGACCCCACTGGGGTTTTTCCCCTTGGTTTTCCAGGGGGAAATCTTATGAAAACCCGCGTAGGAGAAGCAAACTTGCCCTCCTCCCACCACCACCCACGCCTGGGGTGTGCAGTGCCTGAAGGCCATCATATTCATGTGCAAACCTAGTGGGACTGGATTTAAGGGAATAAAATACACCAGGGGTGAAGCAGACCTTCAAATTTTTTATTAGGCTTATATTAGCCATGGCTGAGCAGAAAGCCACAGGCAGACAAGCTTATCCAGTGGTTCCACAGCATTCTCACTCTACAAATAGTACTAGTGCAGCAAATTCATCTGCTGCTCAAAAATCAATTCCAAAACACGCAAACACATCGTGGCTACAGCCTGCACTGCTGGCAGAAGAGCAAGCTGCAGCGACAACTTGTATACAACTCACCCTCATCATCTGGGTTTTTCTGTGCTTTTTCTTCAATCTGAAAAATTAAGTTAGTCATTTTTGCTATTTATATGCCTTTCCTTCTTTGTTCTCACACCTTTCTTTCCTCACCTTCCTCTGTATTAATCACAACGGATAAAGGGACTCGCGAGGGATGTAGCTGCAAAAACAGAGAAGTTTTCAAGCACACAATTCTCACACTATTTCACAGCAATTCTTCTAAGCAGCCACAGGCTGAGTTTAACTCTTCTTGCACAATAGTGGCCAATTGCTTTTTTTTCCCCCATGATTTTTAGTGTTGTTGTTTCTGGCACAACTTGGCTTTAAAATAGCAACTACTTCAAACTTTTTTTCTTTTTTCAAGGGAAATTTTATGCACTTCCAAAAATACAAGCAGCAATTAACATTTCAAACTCATTTGTTCCTGCTCATTTGTTCCTCTGAGAAACAAAGTTCTGTTTATACAGCAAGGACAGTACAGTGGGGTCACCACCACCAGGTGGGCTGCATCCAATTTAATTCTGAATCCTCACCCTTCTAAGCAGGGGGAGACATTTGAGTTAGGAGAGTTCTGGGTGCTGTTCAATTGCCAGCTGTACAACACACCCCCAACTGCATCAGCATCTCTTTGCTTTTCCAGAAGACCACAAGTAACTTCAAACAGGATGGGGACAAAGCAGGAGTAGACTTCTACTACATAACTAGGAAGAAATTCTTCCCTGTGAGGGTGCTGAGGCCCTGGCACAGGTTTCCCAGAGAAGCTGTGGCTGCCCCATCCCTGGCAGTGTCCAAGGCCAGGCTGGACAGGGCTTGGAGCAACCTGGGATAGTGGAAGGTGTCCCTGCCCATGGCAGGGGGTGGAATGAGAAAATTTAAGGTTCCTTCCAACCCAAACCACTCTGTGATTCTGTGATGACATCCTCCTCTCCACAGGTCAGCAGGAAAGCACAGAGCTCTTCCAGTTGTGGTCCCCCATTGCCAGGGCAAGGAGAGGAGGGTGACAGTGGCCCCACAGCACAAACTGGTCCCCTAAGTACAGAGGGCCATTCTATGCAACAGAGACAACACTGCACACTTCCTAACTAAATGATCACCCTTTTCAGGTTCTCTGCACTCTGCATTGCCTCTGACAAAAGCAATTTGCAAGTAAAATTCACTTAGAAGGTCTAGCAAGATAGTCAGTAAGTTTAAACACAATTGGAATAACCTGCTATTTGCTTGAAGCAATTCGTGTGAGGAGGAACAACTCCCTTCACTCCAGACCTACATCTGCCTACAAACTGGGCCCTGATCCTGCAAACATTTACACTAGACTATGTCTTTATGCACTCTTAATACTTTTAATAAATACTGAACTCCCCCAGATCAGGGCTGCAAGCCCAAGAACGTGCCCAGGGACACGGGCAAAACCTCTATGCAAAGAGAAGTTCTTGTACAAAGGTGAAAGTCAGATAAGGCACAGGTATGCTTCATCTATTTGCTTTCTTCCTCCATTTAATAGCCAAAGTATTAATCATGGTTACAGGTTGATAAGCACAGCATTTGTCGATAAATACTCTCCCCTTCAACTCTGCTCTCCCAAATAATAGTCTCTCTGCAATAATACCACAAAGACCTTGGTTATCTCTTCTGGAGTTCCTGTGCAATGGGGAATCTACTGGAATCAATGGGGTGGAGATTATTTTTTTTTTTTACCCCTAATTAAACTACAAAGTAGAAGAAGAAAAAAAAAAAAAAGGCTATCATATCAATCTGCAGCTCTTGAAAAGCCTGCATACCAAATCCCATTTCCAACAAGGTCTCAGCACACCTTTGTGCAACACAAACTTTGCTGCTGTCGCCATTCCCCGCTAACCTGACTCCGGGCTGACGCTGCGCTGACAAAGTGGCTCATTGTGTTTTTGTGGGAAAGAGCTCCGGAGAGAGCTCCCATTCAGCCCTGGGATTCAAGAACAGGCATTCACACGGGGCGGCCGCTGCAAGGGAGCACCTCTGGATGGCTGCCGGAGAGGTTTCTCATGGAGGGGGAAAGCTGAGCCCGGTATTATCATCGTGCTCGTGAGGTCCGAGTGCCTAAACCACGTTAGCAACAAGAAAACCAACCCCAAAGCCACCACCCCAATGCCATCACTCCGCAACTTTTCAGCATCAGGAGAAAAACTCAGTTTTCTTACACTGTCCCTCACTTTCACAGAGCATAAAGTACAATTTTCAGGAGTTTTTTACTTTTCTGAACTGCTTCATGAAAATGAAGCCAGTATGCTACCTATGAAGGCTTCTCCTCATTTGAGACAGACAGGAATTTACTTTAAACAAAGACCTGAAACTCACCAGCAAAAAAGAAACCACACACAAAGTCAAGTCATTGTTCCATTTTTGATTGAGTAATTTTGGTATCCAGGACCTTACAGGAAAGAAGACTCTCCCACTCCAGGTATCTGATTTTTATCTCCAATGATAATAAAGCATCCAGGAATGAAAAACACCGAATCTTTAAATGCAGAGTACTAAGGAGGTTTGTTTTCTTTAGGGTGGGAAGACAAAGGGTCTCTATCTAGACAGAAAACACTGTGCTGAATGTGCCACCTGCTGCAGCTAAAGTTCAAGGTATCTACTAAATGGTTTAAAAGGGAAAACCTTTAGGGTTTGCAGCCTGTCTGAAGTGGGGCACAGTTTGTAACACAGACTGAAGGAGAAACAAAGTTCTGTTTATACAGCAAGGACAGTACAGTGGGGTCACCACCACCAGGTGGGCTGCATCCAATTTAATTCTGAATCCTCACCCTTCTAAGCTCATTCCCACTCTCTGCCAAATCATTCAGGCAATGGAAAGCTGAAAATTATTCTCAATAAATTGTATTGGTCTTTGATAATAATAAATACAGTGAAGTACATGCTTGTGTTATAAATTGGGAAACCAACAGCACTTAAAACTACACCAGAAGTGTAGCTGGTTGAAAGGCAGGCTCAAGGCATGGTGCCAGCAGGACAGATGCTCTTCCCACCCTGGGTGAAGTTAAAAGGCAGCAGCCCCAGTCCTACCAGTCACAGGAGTTACTCATTACTAAGGTACATGTCTTTGTTAATTAAAATTTCCTAATATTTCACCTATTGACTTTGATACTACAGCTTTCAGGTACAAGCAGCATTATTAAGGGGCTTCAAAGAAAGTTGTGGAAAGTCAAGAGATATATATACAAGACAATACTAAGAACCAGGTTGAGCTAAATAAGGGAAAGTAAATTCCTGCAAACTGAAATATTTTTTTTAGGGCAAAGTCTGTATTTAATCAAAAAGGGGACAGTCATGCTTCTTTATATTTCCCTATTGATACAAGCACACACAGCTCCAATGAAGCTAATTAAACCCTTGAAGCTCAAGTGAACTTTCCGCATCCTTTAAATGACAAAATTCCAGTCAAGCAAAAAAACTTAAACAGACAAGCAGCAGAAAGCAAACCAATTTTCAAGCTTCATGTCACATGTACCTGAAGTTTCATTTCCCCTTGTTATACTTGGAAAAATTCATTTCCATAACCACTTACGAACTTTAGAGGTGCAGGAGCCCAGAGTCTATTCAAATACAGGTAAGAAATCCACAGAAAGGAAGAATCAGAATTGTTCAGGTTGGAAAAGACCATTAAGACCACTGGCTTCACCTGTTAACCCAGCAGTGCCATTCCTACCACTAAACCATGTCCTTAAGTGCCACAGCTACACATCTTTTCAGTACCTGCAAGGCTGGTGACTCCAGCACTTCCTGGGCAGCCTGTTCCAAGTTGTTCCCTGGAAAGGTTGGTATTACTGACCATCAGTGGGGTTTTGATCATGAAGAAAAAAAAAAGTTTGTGACTTACTAAGATGGATGCACTTTTATTTCTGCTCTCTGAGATACCAGAGTTCGTCCTTCCCTCTCCCTTGCTCCGTAACAGCATCTCCAGTCCCATGGATACACCACACTATTCCAACTTCATTTTCCCAGTTTGTTTGTTGG
Source organism: Gymnorhina tibicen (assembly GCA_013399875.1). Lineage (NCBI taxonomy): Eukaryota > Metazoa > Chordata > Aves > Passeriformes > Artamidae > Gymnorhina > Gymnorhina tibicen. The sequence continues at coordinate 936,846 of VXAZ01007116.1, read as the reverse complement.
CATAAACAACCTGTTTGCCACTTATCAACGTGGGGTAGATTCACTATATGAGCTCAGAGTGGACTAGCAGCAATAAAATCATCATTAACAAAGCAGAGCTTATCTTTGAGTCTTTTTACACAAAATCATTTTGTGATAATCTTTAGTAATAACCATTCACAGGATTTCAGCTTTCTGGGAAGAAATTTTATGAAAACCCTGCCATGTCCTCTGATAAATTTTTCATTTATAATTCTAGCTAGAAATCAAAAACTAAAGTATTTCAGAAAGGCAGAGAAAAAAATTAGCTTTGCATCCTAAAATATGTAAACCTGAATTTCAAAAAATGGGCTTGGTTAGCATATGGGAGTGGGGAAAATTACCTTAACAGCAAGCAGTTTTGGAGGGTTGCGGAAAAGGTACAAATACACAGTTCAACCACAGAATTTCAATAAACAGGCAAGAACAAAATATACAAGCCCTTCAAATATAAGAAAACCCATCTCATAACTCAACTGGAAGAAAGCCAAGTGATAAAAAGATTGAAACTACAAGAAAGGCTAATTCTCTGGAGCTTTTTTTTCTACAGCATCTTTCATAAATATAAAACATTTTACCACCACGTGCCCTGACAGCCTTCAGCTTTTCCTGGACATGCATCTCACTTTGCCTAGTGCAAGAGAAATTCATAGAAATCCTGACGGAGCAAAGAATGTTACACTAAGTCTAGGTCAAATATACAAATATAATATATAGGTATATAAATAAATTTGAAAAATTCAGTGTGGCTTGACAGCAGCTTTCCTTTGACAGTGAAGGCAGAAACATCAGAATATCAGCAAACGCAGGAGTTTGCCTGCAGGGTTCTGGCTGCATTAGCACAGGACTTGAGCAAGAAAAAAAAGCTTTCCCAGTCAAATTTAGTTGTGCTCAATTTTACCTGAATGATATAACTGGCACATGACCCGACAAGATTTTACTCCCAGGGGAGCTCTATGGAGGCACACTCGGTTTGTGTGCATAAGCTGGAACACCCAGGCACTATCACCGAAAGTACTACGGCACAATCTCCATTCTTTAATATTTACATTCTGACCCAGTTCAGTCACATTTTGGCAGCACAGAGCCCACACAGATACCCACCTTAACAGTACAGTACACAGTTAATCAGTGACAAACACCTACCCATTAACACCAGTTGTTCTCCCAGCTGAAGGCTTCACAGGTCCCAGAGATTCAAGCAGATTGCTTTTGTTCCCCAGCTTGTAAGGGGAGGAAATTTTGTCATCATTTGACATGTTAATATCTGGTTTAAAAAAATAAGTAAAACTGATATTATTCTCTACCCACACTATGGCATATTCCTCTTGGGGCAGGGGAGGAAGATGACATGTCCATGCAACAATTTTAATAAAGACTCCCAATAGTAACAGACTCATGCAGGGAAAAAAAAAGCACTCCCACTCTCTCTCATGTGAACATATTCCTCCTCCCATTTCTCTCCCTAGTCCCTAATCATCACTCCAGGTTGGTACAGAGAAACAGCCTGGGTGTTCAGGGGAAGTTTAACCTGCTGATGAGAACATGAGCAGAAATGCATGCTGCAGAAGACCCCCCAACACCAAACAGCTGTCCAGCAGCTCATCCTCCTCCTGCTGCTCACCAAGGAAATTCCCTCATCCTTAATGAATTTGGACTATTCTTTTCCATCAGCCCAGATGAAACTTCAACCACAAGAGTTTTCTCCAGTACTGCTCTGTGTTCCCAGGTGTTGCTGCATCAAGCCCTGATGTGAATAATCTAAACCACAGATTGTCCTCACCATCCCACAGGTGCCAGAGATCACAGCACATCTAAGTCAGTGCTACAGCTCTACAGAAAGTCATCATCATTGTCCACTACAGTTTTAAATACTCAGAGGTAATTACTATGAAATTCAGCACAACTACAAGCTGCTTTACCCTCAGTATCTTCTCTGTTCAAGGAAGTGCAGAACAAGATTTATTATTATTTCCATCAGAAAGCTCAAGCTGCTACAACTTTTGTCTTTAAACCTGAAGCTGGAGAGATGCTCTGATTTTCCCCTTTCTCGTGCATATACATTAGTGGTACAGAAATCTCAAAAGAGTACTTGGTCTGAACTAACAGATGAGAGATTAATTTTCACCTAAACTGAGCAGATTATAACGTGTTTATTATTAAGAACATGTCAAGGTACATTAAGGCTTTTTTTGAACACTTCTTGAATTGATCAAATTAAGGAAAGTCACTCTGTCATTAGTAATTTACTTCTTACGACAAACAGTAGTGGGTTGAGCCTCCTACCTGTAGAGACAGTACTTAGGCTAATAATAAACAAAAAGCAGTTGTACAATCCCTGACTGCATTCTGCTTACAGCATCACTACTGAAGCATCACGGGGTTTTAAAAGGATTAAGAATTCCTGAAGATGAACAGAAAGCTGATAAGAAACATGCAGAAATGTGGAGGTATCTAACATCACAGATACTTAGCTGCTGAGCTAATAAGGTTTTTAGGCCAGCTAACAGACTGGAAATGCACTCTCAAAAGTCACCATTCCCTCTAGGAAGAACCACTACAGGAAAAAAAAAATGTAATGCAGTAAAACATTATACACCAGCTGTCAGAGATGCAACTGATACTGTAACAGGGATCTACATTTGTCATCAAGTTACTCAGTCACTGGCAAACTGGTAATGTAGAAATACGGCAAGCGAGTTCCCCATCCCAAATATAAACAGCTATGCCAGACAACAGGATAAAGTCTTTATTTTAGACGTTTATGTTAAATTCAGTATAACACATGGTCAAACACAAGGTAGAGGTCACAAAGATTTTTTTAAAACATGAATTCAAGAAACCTAATCAGTGGCAAGAAGATATGAACATGCAGAACAGGTGCATAGAACTCCCTGCTGGTTCCAAGCTGCAGCATCTCAAGGCATGCCAGTGGCCCCCAAACCAAAACAAGGTGGGTTCTGTTCAGTACAACAGCATCAGGCCACCCTCCATCAATACAATAAATCTGGGTAACTGCTTTTGCAGCTTCCCTTGGCAATTTTATCTCCTGCGGGCTTCATTCAGGGTCCTGCTCTTCCCACATGTAATCACAGAGGTTTGCTATCGCCACGCAAGTCATGAGGTGTGCACATATACACGCATATATACATGTTCATTTACATAACGGGTATAAATACCTTCATTTATCTTAAGACCCTCAGAATGCTTAAGCCGTGTTCAGAAATAAGCGAGTTCAAAGAACCACTAAAGTGGTCAAGAGAAAAATCTCAAATTCTCTCTCCCTTTTTTCCCGGATTTAGCCTGCTACCAAACCCTGTGAGGGCTGACAGGGTGTCCTTGAGCCCTGACTCCCAGCACGCCTGCATGCCAGAGCCTTACACGCGCTCGCTCGAGAGAGCGGCGTTCCGGGGAGCACAGCTCCTGCCACTGGCACATACCAAGGATTCCAGATCACTTTTGCATCACGACTACAGTGCTCTCATCAACTTGGATTTCTGTTGCAACACGTTACTCCAGCCTCGAAAAGTGCAATCTCAGCATGGTGAGTTCAGTCTTGTTTTGCTAAATCTCCTCTCAGGTGCTGGGGATGCAGGAAAAAATGGGTTAAATTTAACACACACCATAATCCTCATGTTTCCAAAAACAAATTCCATCTATAAACCTTAAGAATGCCACAGACCTACCAAATTCTTTTCTCTTTTTATAAGCACAGGGAAGATAGGAACAGGGCACTTCACTAATGCCTCACCTCTTCATTACACTGCCTTCCTCCCACAAATTTTACTGAATTGCCAAATACATGTTGCTAAGTTTGAGAAACTTACAGGAAAATGAATCCTTTATGAAAATACTTGTTGCTAGAAACACACACACAAACAGGAAAATAGACGGTAAACAATAAATTCTCATTGTATTTAATAGCCAAAGGTCTTTGTTCACAACAGCTACCCCAGAACACGCAGCCACGTTCACGGGATCAAGTGAATTCTATCTGAAGTTTACAGAAGGAAGCATATACAAACAGCCTCACAAAGGTATTTTCCTAGCAGGAAGCTACAAGCACTTCTCTGCTGCTCCGGCAGCGGCGGCCCCGCCGTCAATGGGGGAGCGGCAGCAGCACTGCTAAGCACACTTTACTTTCACTGTGGGATTAACCAGATCACAAATCACCAATTAAATCCTGCTTTATGATTTAGGCTTTAATTCATTAACGAATGCAAAGGCAAAGCATGCAACAGAGCCTGGTGGAAGTCAGTCAAGAGAGCTTTGGACTGGCTACCCCTGTCCCGAGGCTCAGCCCTCTTTGGAATTAAATACCATTTCAATCACAGTGTTCAAAAGTCTCCTTTTTATAAGAAACTAATGGTTAACTGCTGTACACTGTTGACAGCAATAAATAAAAATCACTGACTATTCGATGTGCAACTAGGCATGCTGGTGGTTTACCACTACATAAGGGGTGTGTATTTTTCTGTTCTCCAAAGCTTATCTCTTCACTTAAGATAGGAAAATCAGGAACTTATCTTCTGCAATGTACAAGTTTCCCTCCCCCGCTTCCTATTTGTGGATTTTCTGCCAATAATATCATTGAAAAATAAGTTCTTGAGGACAGGAAATACCCTGAGCAAAGGATATCCAGCTTTATGATACTTAAAATGTTGCGCATTCCTCCCGATCCGTCACTGCGCAGGCCAGCTGCCGGCATGCGAGAGGGCATGCAACGCCTTCGGGTGGCCAGGAAGGGCCTCCCCCTGCATTATCCCCCCAGGACTGCAGCCTCACAGCTTCGGATAAACCAGCTCCTTCAGATTTCTTCAAGATTTCCCCTTTTCCGTGTACTCAACCCCAGCCATCTCCATGGTCCAAAGAGACGTGACGCAGCGCAGCTTTCCAAGCACCGCTGGCTATCAGGAGCACATCCTCCCCAACGCCTCCTGATAAGGTGCTTCAAAGTATGCCCACAGCCCTCATCTTAACGGCCTAATCTGATGTAGGTGGCTTGCCCTTTCAGAGATCCCTTCGTTTAATTTCCTCAACGACTGTACTCCACAAAAGCAAACATCCTGTCCCACTTCCAGAGCCAGATCCCAGTCGTGGCAGGCAGCTGCCAGCAGCACAGGCAGGAGGGGAGCGGGGACGAGCGGCACGGATCCAGTTCATGCTGGGGAGCTCCACCAGCTGTCCTGTTACGGAGCCAGTTCACCCACTGGAAGGGGCCAGAAGTTATGGCAACGGACAGGTTGTTGTAAAAAAGAGTTTGACAAGTTTTCAAGCAGCCCCTGTGCCCATCCCACCCCTAAGCTGGGCTCCCCATGAGACCAGCTAGGAGCCAAACAAACATATGGTTAATTAGACTTCTGTGGGTAACAGCAACTGTACAGAAATCTCAAACTTCTAATGAAGTCACCTAAATTTTACAGTGTAGATACAGGGGATAGTCACACCATCACCTACTGTGCAACTCTTCCCTGCTTGACCAGCTTCAAGCCCCAAGAAACAGTATCAAAGCTGACCATTCACGTCTAACTTTTTCCCAGTAGTCAGTAGCTTACACTTCTTAACCAAAGGCAGATGAATCTTAACAATCACTCCTATTGAAATCAGAATTCAATCCCTTTAAGGCACTCTGACACTTGAGTAGCTTGCTGTCTCTTCCTATGAGGAGAACAGGCAACATCCAAAGCTAAATGCAAAGAAGCAGCTGAGGTAGAGCCAAGGCTGCCACCTCTGGAATGAGGGCATCTGTTCCACANAAAAAAAAAAAAAAAAAAGGCATTTCAAGAAGGAAAAGCACTAACTCTGACAGCACAAAACTGCAGCCATGACATTTGGACCTTTTCAAAATACATTTCTCTAAAGGTTTTTAAGTGCCACTTTTTCTTTTAGTAGGCATCCAAATCTAGCCTCAGTAATAAAAAAATGCTTACACTTTACATCTTCACTTGTCTCTATTTAAATATCTTTTCTTTACAAAACACCAAATCAGTGTGGTTTTACTGGAGACAACAAGGGGCTAATGCTCCTGTAGAAGGCCTCAAAATAAAACCAGCTGCCATTTTTAGTGTGCCAAAAATGATGGCACTTCTTGGAGTGCCAACATCTTGGCTGTTCTAATATAGCCTTAGCCAAAGGATATTCTCATTCCAATTAATGACACTTGCAACATCTGACAAGTTCATGGCTGCAGGAAACCCATTCCAAGGTAAAGTCCCTGTGCACCAGCCCTTGTGTCAGCACACGAACATGGAGGTACTGACTCCCCCAACTCTTAGTGCAGCGCTCAACTCCACACTCAGTGACCACCACAACTTCCAGCAACGCTGCCCACTAAGTACCGTGGCACCAGCACACAGGTGTAAGTGTATTCACGGGGATTTGATTAACTGAGACCAAATAGAAACATTCAGTTAAAGTTTTAAACAGCTACATGGGGTAGAAGAGAGAAATTGTAACTTTCACCATAGAGAAATTGTAACTTTCACCACCTGCACCTCCTCTTATGGCAGAGCAGAACTGAAGATATGTACTCCACCACGCCCACAGACCCAGTTTACAATAAGAGCAAGTATTCCCTTTGAACAGCTCCACAGAGAGGAATATGTATCTTGTCTGAACCCACGTGCTTGGACACACTCAGGCTTCAGTCAGCACTGCAGCAACAAAAGTATAATTGTAGTGTTTCTCATTTCTGTTGGCTTCCCCTGGCTAGCTGGCACAGGTTAGAGTCTACTCGGTGCCTCACATCAATAACTGATGTTCAAAGTAAAATGCAAAAAAAGGACGTCTTGATCTGCTCACAAGCACAGAGCAAGCACTTTATAATAAAGTCATGTTTATTCCGGAACACTCAGTGCCTGGGGGAAACTTGCTTCCAGAAATATTGTGCTCAAATATTTTACAGTCCCAGCAATGCCCACAATCAAAATTTACTCCAACCAGCAGACAGCATCAGAACTGGCCATCCACCTCACGACAGTTCCCAGGTGAAACTTGCTGGTTTCTCCAGGCACAATTCACAGTGTTTGACACACGACACCTTTGGGTCTCCGCTTCGCCAACACCTTTCTATCCCACCACCAGCACTCCAAACTCACCAAACTTCAACAAACTAGTGGGTCTGAACACTCAAAAGCTGAAATCAAGACACTTCAAGGGCGAGTACCTACGGTAGATACTGCCAACAAGCTCTGACTAGACTGCAGGAGCGAGGAAGAGAATTTGGAGAGCAGTGTCTGCTCTGACACATCTGCCCACGGGGCACGAAGAGAATGGAGCCAGCAATGTAAGCAGAGAAATCTTTGTCCTTAGGTGACACTGAGGCAATCTACACATGCCAAAATTGTTGTGCAATTAGTATGTTCTTAATTCTGTACCCTTAGAGAAGTGTACTTAATCAACTGAAAACAACGTAATGCAAAATAAAGCAACCCAAGTAACTAATTAGCTAAAAGATGTCGAATGGAAGCAAAATGAAGTGTCTAATTATATATCATCAGTTCAAGTGTATAACACACTGCAGACCTATAAAAAAACCACACCACTCACTAATTTAATCCAAACAAACCAACTGAACACCGCTGCTGAATAAAACTGAGGAGAAAAAGTTAAGAAACTAACAAAATGGGTAAAGTCTTTCTAGTGAGTTTCACTGAGATATTTTCAGTCCATTAAAGTTAAATGACAAGCTTGAACTGAATTCAACAGATCCAAAGCCTCCTTCAAGACAATTTTACGCAACACAATTCATTTAAAGACATATCAAAAAAGGAGGCTTTGAGGTTTTCTCCAATATCCATAAAAATGTATACTCTCCTGTATACTCAGCATTTATTCTCACAGCAGCATCTCAATCTGCAAAGTCATTATGCCTCTCTTGAGAAACTGGACAGGTAATAATTCATCAGGGGATAATTTCTTTCAAAAACATTCATCCCCCTTATTGCATTTCTTTGCCATTCAAACACTCTCCAACACTGACAGTGTCAGTCATGAATGTACAATCTAAACACAAGCCATCTAAGCTGATCAGATCACTAACAATTTTAACAGCTTAAAAACTTAAGTGTTTTAGGAGTAAGTGTCTTGAAAGCAATGAAGCTCTGCTGATATGCATCAGAGAAAAGGCCACCTACATGCTCATCAAATTCCCATTTTTGTTCTAACCTAAACAACCACTAGATGCTAGAAAAATGCTAGAAAACAAGCATCTGTAGGAAGGTGAGGGAAACAGAAAAGGTAATGGAGCATTTCACAGGATGTTAAGTCCCCTCAGACATTTTTCCAAATTCAGTTTCATAGACACTAAGTGCCAAAGATAATGAACACTTCTGAAGCTTATTTCTGATAAGCTGGCTTTAGTTGTTTTCTTTTTTAATTATACATCACCATCACTACTTCAGTAACAACACCTAGCATCCCAAATCCTTCCAGGTGTCCCAGAAATAGCACTGGCACATTCTGCTGAGAAATGTTGTAGCATTTGAAAATACAATGGAAATATGTCTTACCTTGTAAAATCAAAGCAACTGTTATAAAAAAATAAGGCATTTTCAGTACAGTATACTAAGTCCAGTAAAATTCAGTCCTTGAGTAGGAATGCATGAATTTTATTGAGTCAGATGGGCTCAGGGCTCTTTGTCATAAAGAGTAAAATAGATTAAATGTCAGAGTATTTGCCAAGGTATTATCAATTGTTTCGTGAAAATAATAAAGGTAGAAAGATTGGGCTTTTTTGAGTTGTCTTAAGTACAATAATTGTCAATTCAAAGAGATTTTAAGGAAGACTTTAGAAAGCCATTTTTGGAAAAACTCAAGAAGCCTTAAGCTGCACTCAACATGCAAGTTCCCATCAAGCCACATTAACAGTCCTCTAAAAAACAGAATTAACCAAAAAGATGCTTGGAATTCCTTCTGCATTACACAGACCTTCCCATCTGCAGTCTGGCATCCTAGCTCTCCCTCATGCCTACACTGAAATCCTTCAGGCAGCCTTGGGCAGACAAAGCCCAGGATGTGAGCGAGGAACAACAGCGAGGGCAAAGCAGCCCCGGTGCAGGTGACCCCGTGTACCCCAGCTGAGCTCAATCCAGCCCACTGCTGTAAGGGCAGCCCTCTACACACACACAGAGAGAGGGAAACGTGACCCCAGGGCTACATTCTCGGGTGGAAAAACCAAACAGATCTCATTAATTAGTGCCCCATATCTCAGCACACTTTTTTTTTTTTTGATGCATCCTAGTAGCTGAGATTTCCAACCAGCATATGAAGGATGTCAATAATCTAGCAGTTGTTTACACCACCTGGAATCCAACACACACCTCTGCCTCTAAGGTACCTGTTACCTTTCTGTTATTCATTCGTACCTTGGTATTTCAGTGTTAAGAGTTGTGCCTGCACCTCAAAGCTCGCCATCCCTTCCCCCACAAGGACAGGAGTAAAAGATCCGTGGACAAGCACTTCAAGTCAAACACACCCTTTCCTATTTCAGGCTCTAACATAAGCAGATTACAGCTCAGCTGTGTTCTGTCTGAACTTTTGTTTCTCTCTTGCCAATGCTGCACTAATTATCCCTGAGAAAAGACAGACTTTAATTAACAAGCAATGACCAACCTTTATCTATAAACTCTTTCTTCCCATCCAAGTTCTGCCTCTAAGTAGCTATTAAGCACCAAGTTTTAGCAGTGAGTAATTAGGAGATACTCTTACCACACAGAGTTAATGCAGAATTCAAACAACGCAGGAAACACAAGTCCTGGGGGCTGCCAGGGATGCCCTGTCCATGGGAGAAGCCAAGACAGACCCCTGCCCATGGCAGAGCCTTTTTACAGACCCAGGGTCCGTGTGCTCTCACTGCACACACTGTACAGCAAGGCTGGGTGGCTGCTACTCAGTGGAACCTGCTTTGCAGTGAGTAAATACAAAGGAAGACAGATCCCCACCTCAAGCTGTTCAGAGGAAACAGGGAAGGTCTTTCTTGACACCCTTTCATACAAGGAATGTGCAAGCCCATCTCTTCAAACGTGAGAAACAAGAGCAGAGACAGCTTCAAAGGAGGAAAAATTAGTTACTGGGACAGGTAGCTAAAATGAACACTGAAGGAGAACATGTAATTTCAATGAGAACCAGGTAGTTGAGCTGGTTCTTTTAACTGGCACATCACCTGCTAAGGAGCACTACACAGCTCAGAGAGAGCTGCCCCACACACACACACAGCAGAGCACTGAGAGCCCATGAGACTGCACCTGTGGCACTTTTGCACCTCCCTTCTCTTAACCCTTCTCCTCCAGCGTGGGAGGTGGTGCTCAGGGGCGACAATCACCGACACTGATCTCAAACAGCACAAGTACTAGAAGACTGAAGGCAAAGCACAATACACTTTTTGTCCATTGAACAAGGATGGTTCCCCTCTGCAGCCCGCCCCAGCAGGAGCGTCCCTGCCTGCTGGGGACCGTGCTGGGGCAGCAGGCACAGGAGGTGCCCCAGGACGTGGCACAGGAGGTGCCCCAGGACGTGCTGTGCCCCACTCAGGTGCAGGAGGAGCCTCGCTGGACCCTCGCCGCCTGTGCCAGGATGGCCCTCACCCAGCAGCAAGGAGAGACGCATGAATTCAAGGCTGGCTTCCAGAGCAGCCCAGGGAGTTTGACTCACTGAGCCAAAACAAGAATAAAGGGAGTGGGAGGCAGGACTGACCTTTCAGTAGCAGCACCAACTTCGGGCTGTGTCATCAGGCCACAAACTCACACTCTGATGTACATCACTGGTATTTTATCTACTGATATACACATGGACTTGGATCTCGGCAGCTCCTTTTTTAATATTGTAACGTTCAACTACTTGAACTACTCCGCCAAGTTCTGTATGGCAAACACTTATGAAACCATTTCCTTCCCCCAGTGACAACAACGTACTTAAAGAATTATTTGATTTACACCACAAAGGGAATTCAAACATAGCTCAAGAGCAAACAAAACTTCCTGCACCATACACACACAACCTATATAAGATGTGTGAAAAAACCTCAGTGCTTTATTATCCTTGTGACTTTTGTGCACTCAATACCCAACAGCTGCAAGTTTCATCATCTGAGCCAGTCAGAATCATCCCATGAGAACTTTTGAATCACCACAGCAATCAAATGTTATTAGAGAGAGATTAATTGGAGTCAGTACATGCAGTTTAGGTTTAGAACAACAAATGCTAATTTCCCAAAACTGATGAGAATTGATGGGAAAAATGGACTTGAAAAAATTTATCTACAATTGTAAGCTCTTTTGTTCCTCCATAAAAGACAACTTGAAAAATTATGATCGCCTTGTTTGAGAAAGTGGGAAACTTAAACTAAAATCCTATCCTGATACCACGGTAAAAAGACAATAAAAATGTAATGCAGCATAAAAAGGAGTAAAAGAGGGAAGCTAAGAATAGATAGGAAAGTAGTACAGAAATTTGCTAAGTGAAACCAAGGCTAGAGTCAATACAAGTCAGACAAAAGAAAAATAACCATGACTTGCAAGAAAACAGAAAATGAGCTGCATTCTAAACCAAACTAAGGAGGACTGAACTCTAATAGTGGCATAACCCCACTGCAAAACAGAAGTGAAAATAGGGCTAATGATGCAGGGGAACAGGATTTAACAAATTCTTCCATTTGGTATTTGGAAGAGCCACAAAATGCACTTGTATCAGACTGCTGACTTACCCCAGTGGGCAAGTCAACCCCAAAAACTTTCAGTTAAGTTTTGATTCGAGCCTTTAAAGAAATGCCTGACCTACTGCCAACAGCAGGCCACACTGACGCAGAGGGACAGAGCAGAGAGACTCTGTTAACCTAGCACCGGCAGCTGAGAGGGCTGCCCAGTGCAATTACATCCCATTAGTAAGACACAGCTTTCAGATAAAACAATCAAAAGTCAATGAAGGATTCCAGCGATAAAGAAGTCAAAGATAGGAACATAATCAGCATTGTCATTCTATATAAAACAAGTCCTGTCAAACAAATCCAAGTGCGCTCTCGGCCGAGATTGCACCTTTGGTTGGAGAGATAGCTGTGTTAGCACATGTGTGTTCTTTAGCCAGCTGATAAAGGAGTTCACACTGCACAATCAAAATGAAATATCTCCCGTGTACCAAGAGCTGGCCAGCGAACTGACCGCAGGTTAATCTGAGAGCTGGTAACAGCGTGTGTGAATCAGCCAGGGGGTGCAGACGTGCCCCACTGCCCGACACATGGCACACCAGCCCTCTCAAAGGGCTGCTATTTTTATATGGTCCCAGGCCCAGCAAGGATGGGACATTAAAGAACAGTAAGAACCAGTGAGCAGGAGCAGGAGCCAGGCAAATCGGAGTTGGGCACAATATTAGAAATGAAAATCCAAAGATTAGCTACTGAAGTAGATGGAATCAGCCAGGGGAAGTGAGCAGTATTTCCTCCTCTTATGGAAATGGAAATATGACTTCATGTGCTCACCAAAAATATAAATTACAAGTAAGCCAGGGTAACTTTACCCTTTCTAAAAAAGAACTATAACCTTACTAAATCAGGTGTATGCTGTACTGCCTACTGACAATTTTATTAGTTTGCAAAGACCTAGTTGGCGTTTTTAAGAGGACTGTTCTTGCCCCCCCTCCCCACCCACAGCAAGTCAGCCTTGCACAAAGGCTTCCTACAGATACAATATAATATGCTGAGCAGAAGGCAAGTAGTTATTGCCCTCTTGCCAAGGAAACCTCCTCTGGGAGAGGCTTTCAGAGGTAGGAACTGCACACAGGCACTTGTCAAGAGCTGTGTTGGGGAGAGAAACCCCCAGGCATGTGCAGACCACCAGTAAGATTTCTAATCCAGCCTCAACTGAAACAAGCCCCAAACAAACTATCTCCAGTATTTTCACCTCTGTCTTGTTTTCTCAGCTGCAGAATGGGGATAATGAAACACATCACCTCTCTGTTAGTGCTCTGGTCTCTTCCAAGGGAAGAAGAACCAGCATACTGGTTATTCACCACTGTTTATTTAATGATTTCCTACTAAAATTGACAGCCTACCCTGGCCAGTAACACTAATTATCACTTCATGGGATCTGTTTGACTGTCCACATTAAAAAACTACAGCTTCACACTGCAAGCTTTTTCATATTGACCTTCCTAAATCAGGATATGCTTAGCAGTTTGTGGGTGAGACTGAAACTAAACCATACTACCCAGCCAGCATTAAATAAAGCCCCACTGATCACTTCTGCTGTGCTCCTGGCTCTGCCAACCTGCTCAGGGATGCTCCCTCTGCCCCATTCCCAGCCAGGTTCTTCCAGTCAGCTCCTGGCCTCCCACCAGCACTTTCACCCCTGGCAGCTGAGTTAGTTCTTGTTGCCCATGTTAACTTTTCCCTTGCCACAGTAGGCTGAAATCCCATCAGAACGATAAAAACCAACTCCAACCATACTTTGCACGACTGAGCAAGTGGCCACAATGCAAGATGCTGTTCCCAGTTGCTTCATTAACTCCCCAGTCAGAGCAGCTTTAAATTAGAAAAAAAAAAAAAAAAAGAAAGCCAACAAAACCCACTTTTAAGTGCACTGGCTTATTGTGATTTTTAATTAGCGACAGGATTTCAGATAGTGCACACCCACGGCCCCAGAAGGGGGGTGAGGGGAGTACGTGTACGCGCTTGTGAAACCATTGTTCCTCCGTCAAATCCAGCTCATCCTCCAGCCCATCCGAGTTCCCAGCTGCCCAGTCACACACAACTTTAAAAGTTCAACAGCTGGGTGTTTTATAACCCTGGAGAAGTCCCAAGCCAATCCTTACGTCGCTGGCGGGGAGCCCTGGCCGAAGGCTGAGGACCCCGCGGGGACTGTTCTGCCCCGGCGCAGGCTGCGCCTTCCTCCTCCTGCTGCTGACACAGGCAAAGTCCGCGCTCACGGCCCGGCACAGGGAAGGCAAAGTCCGCGCTCACGGCCCGGCACAGGGTTTTGTAAGCAGCAAATGACAGAGGCAGGCGGACTGAGCTGCATCGGGCAGTGGCTGGGATCCAGGATCTGCAACCATCTGCAAGTTTGCTTGGCTTTTGTTTCAGTTTCCAGCGCCGATGGATGGAAACAAGCTCCCAGTTCTTCTGCATTAGCATAAAGACAATTAAAACAACTTTTCCGCCGCCCAAGCAGCTCAGGAAAAAGCACATCACAAACTTAAATGAGAGCGTTGATAATATATTTAAGTAAAACCTGACTCTTTAGAACAAACAACCCCAAAACAAAACCTCAGCTGTATCACAGAAAACAGCTTTGTCAACAAGTTCCTGTGACTTGTGTTGCGGAGGAAAAGGCTCAGATGAAAGTCTGCAGGACTCACTGCATCCTCCTCTCTCCAAAGAAACATTAATTTCTGCCTGACACAGAAGTATTTCTGCTGGGAAAGGGAACACCACAGGTCAGTATTAAAGCAATTTCAGTATAGCTACCAAGCAATTAGTTGGATAAAACCTTCTCTACATGCTGATTTTTCCTTTTCCAGAGTCATGGTGCAAGCAGAACTAGCAATCTGCTGGTTTTACAGCCACTTCTGAAGTTGCAGATGACCAAATTTGGATCTTCCTTTCCTTATCACTGAAAGTATTTCTACTTTGGCACTGCACATTTATTCACTGATTTCAGTTTCTTAAGAAACTTTTACCTTGTATTTCAGTATAGCTTCCATCTTCCATCTTCTATCAGCAAACAAATTCAGACATTTTGATTTTTAAATATTTAAATTCACATTTGTATAACCCTGACAGTTTTACTCTTCCCCCCCCACCCAAGACAAAGTGTAAACAAAACTTTATCCTGCATTCTGATTTTGCTTTGAAGCCTGTGATTATCTAAGGAATTAATATACTCTTTCCTAGAGATTATCACTGGTAAAGTTTTGGATACAAACCTCTCCACTTTGATAAGTGATCCACTGCTTTCAGAAAGCACCTTTATTGTTTGACCTGATGTTCAAAGCTCTTTGAAAGCTGCCCATCTCCTTTCCTGGAACTACGTTACATCAGGATGTTCTACCAATAAAGGTACCAGGACATAAAAGTGAAACTCCACCAGGATTGCAGCCACACTGAAGCTGCACCGCCGGTACTGTACAGCTCTGCACATGCATAACTTCGGGTGCAAGCACACTTGAAAAAAATATTTTTATTATGCCAGGTCATTAAAAAATAAGGATCAGATTTATAAATTTTGCAGCTGCAATGGATGCCCACAGTACTTTCATCAGGCTATATTCCAGGTTCTCTGTTATCCCACTTCCCTGAAACCAGTCTGAAACCAGTACACTCCTTATTCATATATGGGAATACCACAGCCACATATTCTTTAATAGCCTTGCACTAAACCCTGTACATTAAAATTACTTAGGTCTTTCTGCTTGCCGTAAGTTGGCTCCTGTTTAGATAGCTGGGTTGGGTTTGGACTAAGCTGCTTGATCAAATTCTAAAGCAGTTTTTATTTATTGACATCCTCCATCCACATGTTCATCTGCCAACACTGGCTTTTGGCTTAAACAGTCCTGTATGCCTTCAGTGTTTACCTCTCTGATGGATTTAGAGATAGTAAAGTTCATTGGAACTTCTTTCCTGTTAAAGATTTCTCCATCTCATCATACGAGAAAGGCTTTCTACACTTCCAGTCATGCTTGTAACCCTTGCCCGTAACTCTACCACTTCAAATTTACCCATCTTTCACTAACACAGGTGATCAGAATGCATACACTTTCCAAAACAAATCCCAGAGGGACTTGCAAAATAGTGTTAATCTCCCTTCCCATCTCTATCAAAAGCAAAATAAGATTCTCCCCTTGGGTGGGTACCTTTCTTCATGGCTGTATAACCACTATCAGACCACGTTCACACTCTGGTTGAACAGTTGCACAACAAAGTCTCCGTATCTGCTTTAAAAAACTTCAGTGCTAATATTGATCACAAAGGTCAGGAAGAGCTGATGTTGGCAGAAAAACAAAGCAAAACTTTGTCTAATATACTAGAATAGATAAAAATGGTATTTATCTGTTTCTTCCTTCCAACTGTGTATTTTGCGTATGATGAGAGAAGAGTTGTTGCTTCCCCTTTCCATCTGCCAAATCCTTTCATAAATGCACGAGCTGAATATTGCAAAACGTTTTCTGAGAAAAGCAGGGATATGCAAAAATACTAAATCACTGATACTTTATACAGCATGTAGCCAACATAAAATACTCACTGAAGAACCAGTCAAATCTTCTTCAGAATTTTTAAGGAAAAGTTACATTTTCTCCATTTGAATCACCTAAACTTTGCGTAGAGCCCCCTCAAATTGCCTCGCGCTTACCAGAATTAGGACCAGAAGGAGGAACAGTCCTGGCAGGGAGCACAGGCAGGACCTCACTGCACCCCTGCCCGAGCAGAGAGAAAACTCCTGCCCAGCCAGCCATCCTGGGCCCTTCAGGGAACCAGGAGACCACAGTTACACCTCACTTGCTCCACAGAGCCAGAATACTTGAAAAAAAGAAATTTTACATATCCATAATTAATGGAAAATAACTATTCTGAGGACAGAAGAGGAGGGAAGTTGACAGATCCAATCTGCCATCCCCGTATACTTTCTAACTCGAACACAGCTCCTCTGCTTGCCATGTGAGGCTAGTCCAGGCACCAGGCCAAGGCTTTGCTTTTTCCCTCCCGAAGTGGAAGGACAGATCTCCCGCTGCCACGTCGCTAACGCGGAGCCAGAAGGCAGCACCTCGTCCCTACCCAGCGCTGCCCACAGCTCTGCAGCTGCAGCAGAACCACGTCAATGCTGGTAACCAGACTGGATCAAATTTGCTCAAAGGTGGCGTTATCACTGTCCAAGTGAACTCAATCATGTAAGAGTGTGTTATTGTATTTGCTTATGTTTCATTGAGAGAACGTCACGGAACCTTAAATTACAGCAGGGCCAATAATAATAATACACTTGGTCTACTGGCAAACTAATCCAGTCAAGGCTATTTTCCATGTCTTCACATATCCGTATTTTCTCCATCCCAATTCTCACATTTCGCTCCCCTCAATCCCCTTGCACTAATCTAACAACTGAGGATATGCTGAAATCAATACACTGTAGTCTAGAAAAATCTAATGAAGAAAAAAAGGAAGAGAGAAATAAGGATTTACTAAGACAGACCAGAAAGGACTCAGATGTGCTAGCAAGGGAGGGCAGGACTGGAATAGTCTAGAAGGTCTGAAAAAACTTTTCACTGCAGCATTTTAGAGCATAATATCATCCTGTTTGACTGCGTGATCCCAAAATGCCAAAAGGAAGTGAAACCGTTGATGTCTAACTTCAGAGTTTTAGATCCACAAATATTGCCTTTACAGTAACACAGCAGCTCTCCCACATCCACTGAAGCAACCCATTCAGACGCATAAAAATTCAAGTGTAGCCACCTTGTTCGTTACACAGATTGTGGTTACAGAAGTATCTGAATGACTTGACTCCTGCGTTTTATCCAGAAGCGGCTGCTGTGGAAGAGATCAGAGACCCTTTTGGTTGCACTCGGCAGAATTGCCTAATTTCCACCACATCACCATTTCCTGCCCACTGAACGAGGCAGCTGGAACAGCTGGACAAGCACGTCCAGCCCTGTTAACCGAGAGGGGAAAGGGTGAAGATAAAACACCACGCACACGAGAGCTTGCAGAGAGAAGACACTTAAATTAGGTAACAAGACAATTCCATATTCCATCCAGTTTCACATATCCTCACAGTCATGGGCGTACAGTGCCCTGACTGCTGCTTGCAGCACTCACTGACCCGAGGAACGGCCTTCAAGTCAACAAAAAGTTTGCACTGTATGTCTAACGAAGTCACAGAGGATGTTTATGTTTTGTGCAGTCACTAAAAGCACCGTTCTACTTAACAAGCAATAATAAAGATCTGTTAGAGCAGCATATGGAGCTGCAAAAATAAACATGTGCGGAGCAGAATGAAACAAATTAATTTTGCCACCAGCTGACACACAAGAAGCAAGGATTAAGGCTCAGATCATAGACTCATGAAATGGTTTGGGTTGAAAGGTACCATCAAGATCATGTAGTTCCAACCCCTCCTGCCATGGGCAGGGACACCTTCCACTATCCCAGGCTGCTTCAAGCCCCATCCAGCCTGGCCCTGGACACTTCCATGATGGAGCAGTCACAGCCTCTCTGGGCAACCAGTGTCAGTCTCACCACCCTCATCGTAAAAAATTTCTTCCTAATATCTAATCTAAATCTATCCTTTCGGTCACTTTTCTCCATGTCAAACTCTTTGCTTTGTTGAAAAAAATCTCAGAATTCCTCTTTAGCCATAAGATTTCTCATTAATTGGTTACAGTTGGCTGTGAATAACATAACCTAAATAAAGTGCCAAGTGTGTAAGAGTGTGACCCTAGACCTTCATGAAGCAAAACTGGTGCTATGATCTAGTACTAAAATTCTCAATGAACCTCATGCTGCTTCCTGTTTATGGCATTTTAACTTCCTGGCGTGGTAAGAACAGCTTAGTGCCACCGAGTACTCCACAAAAGTCATCCAGTAAGACATTACCTGGGTCTCTGGTGAAATCCATAGGATATTTCTTACTTCTGAACATGACATTACTACCTCACCAAGTTAACCACAATGTGAAATACCATTTTGGTTTGGTCCTTTAAGGTTTCTGTTTGTTGACTTCTGTTGTTGTTTTGAGGTCCCACTGAACGAAAATGTAATTTAGTTTTATAACAGGTAAACCAAAAGGACAACATACAAATAGAAAGTTACATAAGGAGACACCGTGGGAATGAACTACCTGCTTGCGTGTGAGCAAAACACAGAAGCATGAGAAAAATCAGGCTTCACTTCTGCTTATTCTGGGTGTTTTATCAGTTTTATCAGAGACCAGGAAAGCACCTGCAGCAGCCTAAGTAACAAACTTCTGATTAGAGAACAGTGAGAAAATGACTGTCAAACAAGCTGACTTACGAACAAATCAACATATACCCTGAACTACCATAAAATTAACGCTTTATCCTCAAAACATCCAACATACATTTCCTACAAGTACAAAAGGAGGTTGAACTCTTCAGCACAGAGCTGACAGCCTGCAGGTTCACAGTGCACAAAGAGAGCAGGGGTCAGTCTTTTGGCTATCGAGTCATTTTGCACTGATCCAGAATCTTAAGTGTTGTTTAACTCCACAATTTCTACAAGGGATTATTTGTGACACTGTGACATTTTGTCTGCTCCTCCAAGCCACGTAAGGTCACTCATTTAAGAGGTGACAACATATGTACATGTTCAGACATCAACACAGACATAGTGAAGCACCACTTAACTATGATTTATACCGAATTGAGATTTATTTTTTGCAAGCCCTTTCTCTTTTCCATAACACCACCAACCTTCTGCAGCTCACCCTGCTTCTGGGTTACTCTCTAAGCCTAAGCTCTCCACAGACCACGTGCAGCTTAACTCTTTCTAATGCTGCCACCTCTTACACACGACAGCCAAAACACGAGGCCACCTCACTACGCTGCCAATCTCTCATTTCCTTCC
Organism: Gymnorhina tibicen; assembly: GCA_013399875.1. Taxonomy (NCBI): domain Eukaryota; kingdom Metazoa; phylum Chordata; class Aves; order Passeriformes; family Artamidae; genus Gymnorhina; species Gymnorhina tibicen. The sequence goes on along the minus strand of VXAZ01007116.1, from coordinate 917,267 downwards.
TTTTAAGAATACCTGTGCCAACCAAGCCAGAAAATTTCTGACCTATTCCTCAGAATCAGCTTTTGAAGATGTCCGTGGATTTTCCCCCCTTGTGTGGCTGGATGGAACCCGTACCATCAACAATGCCTCAACCAACAACCCCAGAAGCAGCACCTGTGGTCCTGTCAGATCAGGCCACTTCGACTCTTCTGAAGCACGTGGGAATCACACACCACAGCCTTCCTGGGCCATTTGTCCCCACCTCAGAGCCCAGACACAGCCACCTGGGCTGCAGTGCTGGGCACACCCCACTGCACATGTGGATGGACACGTTCCTCCCAGCCAGAAGCCCCATGCCTGCACTTTTAGTCATACAGAGGCCACACGTCACCAAGAGCATGAAGTCAAAGGGAAGAGGACAGAAGGGAATGCAGTGTTCCACAAACACAGATCTGCTGCCCTGCCCCTCCCTCACCCACATCTGAAGCATTCAAGAAATGCCAGCAAAGAGCAAACATTGTGCCAAATTAAGTATTGTGTCTCTAGCTGCTCGGTTCCCCAGACACATGGATTGTCAGATGGGTTGCTCAGGAGGGGAACTACCACTGTGACAAAATGCTGCACCCCGAGCCCCCAGCCTGGAGCACGAGAGCAGAACCTCACTGCATGGCTGAGGATCACCTTTAACAGCTGTGCAACCAACAGAACATAAATCATCCAGAGAGATAATTAAAAGGAAAACCCTATCATAGTATCAGAAGTCACGGCTGGCTAATGACTAAGCATGTTAAAGAAAGGATGGGTAAGTGGGACACTGAGAAAAGCAGAAGACCTTGGAATTAAAAAAACCCAAAAACCTCACTAAAGCAGAAGCCAATCCTGTAAAAATCTAGAGTAAGAAACAATTGTTTTCTTTCATTTGCTTTTCTTTGAGCTGTCACAGCTTCTAACACTTTCCAGCATTCAAAAATAAAGACTTGTTGCTCTCTCTTCCCTAAGGCAGGCTTTGAAAACAAATTGCCTAGTTAACCTGCCAAAGCAAAAAATGTGATAGCAGCTGAATGTCCCTCTGCCCTGCTCAAGGGACAACTCAGTGGAAATCAGCCCTCAAGAAACGTGCTGCCATCCTTCAGACAGTGCAACTAAATAAGAACAAATTCCCCGCCTTAAAAGCCGTGGCTTCCAAGGTAGTCACAGTTCAATATAGGACTGTATAATAGAGGAACACCACTAACGCGTTTTGGGGAAAAACTACAGCTTATTTTTAACTTTTTTTTTCAATTTTTAATACAATTAATAAAAATGTATCTCCTAACAAGACTATAAAATTTCGTCAGAGCTTCAGAGTGGCACAAAAGAACAGGATATTAATATGTGCTAAGCAAAGTGAAGTAAGAACTGGGGAGAACAAGACCAACACTTCAACTGTTCAAGCCAACCAAACACACTCCTCAATGCCAAACACCAATTACCATCTGCTACAAGAACAGAACACACACAAGCATGTATGCAACTGGGTCCCAAACTTGCCTCCAGTTCAAATATATCTAGAAGAATCATGTACATGGTATATCCCAGTTTGCCTTATCACAAAAGGAGGAATTTTTTCCACTTCAACCTAAGCCATTACTCCTGATACTTTAACATCGTATGAAAGACGAAATACTGAGCCCCCCAGTAAGGCAACACCCTTCATAGAGTCAGTCAAGCCCAAGCTGTGCCTTTGCTTTTCAAACTCACCACTTCTATCAGTACTTACAGACAAAAAAACCCAACTATTTGGGCATTATAGACCCCAAATAATCCACAAGTTCTGCAGTTCCGACTGGGTCTCTTGTGCTCTGTTAATTTATTCTAATGAAGTGATGCTTCTGGTTGCCATTTGCTAGTAACAAGATACTGAAAGCAATTTTTTCCTCTTCCATGAGTTGACATCACATGAGTCCACAAAAAATAGAGGCTGACCAGAAGGAAACCTACTCAGTGCTCTCATTACCCACAAATGCTGTCATCTTTTTTTTCGTCTGCTGCATTATTCCACATCAATAAATAAATAAGGAGCAGAGGAATGCATAACACTGAGTAACATACCCGGATCAGTTCAAGCGTCTGCAAGCGTAAGGTCACTTATGTTGCATGAATTGCCACGGAACAGGGACACTTCTACAACAAAGGCAAGTTATAAAGTAGAATGAATTCTTTCAGCTAGCTAATCATACACTAAAGGAAAGTGGTAAGGTCATCCTGAAACAAATAGGGACAACTCTCTACTCCCATGCTGTTTCTGCTATCGAGGTCCAAGATAATCACACCATCTTACTTCACTGCGGCGTTGGGCTTGACTAAAGAATTGTGCAGAAACATTTGGGGCGAAAGGTAATACTGGGATTTAGGTTATAAACATTGGCATTTTATTAGTGGGTGAATGGAGAACAGGGAGCAACCGTGTAAAATTGACACAGCTGCACAGAGGCCCAGAGAAGCCACAAACTAAGCAGAACACATTGATTTTGCTAGTCTAGATTAAAAGCATGGGGAAAACTGGCCACAACATCCCAAGCATCTCTGAGGGTGGCAAGGGTCATCTAAAATTGTTGTTTATTGAAGTTTTTATTAACCTCCTGAAAGCAATTTCTTTCTCTCTTTTCAAAGTATTCCATACAAAACATTCCTGAAAACTATATCCATGAAAGTATAAGTTTAAATACATGTATACACACATTCTATTATTAGAGTCCTTTGCAAGGACCTAATAATAGAAATGCCCATAATTACCACTAAGGCAAGGATAAGAGACCAGGATGTAAAGCATGTTTTAAGGTATTTGCATTGCTGCCAGAGAATTGCCATATACTAAGTCAACACAGAAAAATCAGACAGGCTTATCACCTTCATCTCCAGAGAATTCAAGTGTTTGCTTTCAGTTATTCTAAATCTAACAAATAACGAGATAAACCAAAACACAACAGCAGAAACTCCTCTCCTGAATCCATCTTGCCAATGCACTGAGTACCTTCTAGAACAAGGAGCAGATGCCAGAACAAGCAAATGCCACATATCAGTAACAGCTGCAGTTTTGTCCTCTTCAAAAAAAATTACAAAACATATATTTAACTACTTAGGAATTGTTTGTTGCTTCATATTACAAAACTACCACTATACACAGCTGCAGTTTACTAAGCAAAGTATCCACACGGCAATTTTCAGTATATCACCATTATAAACTGTCACCACTAGAAAAACAAACAGAGAATGTTTCTTATGCAGCTGGCTTTTTGTCTGTTATCTGCTACCAAACACCACAATTTACTTGTAAACAAAGGATTCCTCAGATCAAACGCAGAAAGCATGTCACTGGAGAAGCCCTACATTTTAACCTCTAAGCTCAAGGAAACCCATCCTTTTCCCAATTAAAAGCACCACAAAGATTTGCTCAAAGCTGCACTACCTGGGACCTCCAGGGAATATTCCTGCTCAAGAACAGACTTTAACACATACAACGTTTTTCTTGTGTACTTGCTCAACAGCACCATCATTTTTCATCCAGAGCAGAGCACAGATTTAACATCCACAGCAGCATTTCTGAAAGGCAACTCATCTCTCCAACAGTGTTGCAAATTCCACAATAAATCACGTTTAATTAGTTTGTGCTTTTCTTTTTTTTTTTCCTGGCTGTCTGGAATTCAACAGCGAGCAGGCTTCCAACTTTAACTTTGCAAAGAGGTGCTTAGAATAAACTGATAAAAATGCCAACCACCACATCCCCACTGGAAGCTGTTTGGAGTTATCTGCTCGCTGATACACCAGCATTCCTGCCTGTAGATGGCTTGCGTATCCAGCGGCTCCTATTTCCACTGCCTTGTTTGAAGAACTTCCATCTTCCCACATACCTTCCATCTCCAGGGACAGATCACACAGGGACACTAAACCTTGGCCGTAAACAACATGAGTTTTGATACTGCTGTTTCTAAAGGGTCCTCCACCACTCAGCAGTGCAGAGACAATCACTGAGGCACAAATCCTCTCTGGGCAACGCTTGAGAAACTCTTTGCCTCGCCGGTATTTTGCACAGCTGAGATTTACACAGGGCTCTGCTGGCTTCTCCTGATATTTATTTTATTTGCTGTACACTAAAGGCTACTGCAAACAAATGGGACTTCGATAATTTGTGGCATGTTGCTCAAAGCAATTCCAGTGCACTGGGACACTGTTTCCAGACTTAACACTCATTAGCCACATCCTTGGTGAAAGGATGGGATACTCTCCCAGTGCGTCCCAAACTGCCGCTCCAGGTGCTCCAAAGAGGTCACTCCATCCTCTCTCATGTCTTTTCTTTGGAGGGAAGTGGCAGACTACAGTGAAGAGAAAAGCACTGTAGAGAGTAATTTGTTTTATTCAGGTGTGTTCAGGCTCCGAGCCTTTTATTTAATTGTATGTATTTAGTAGGAATTAAGATCCTCACCCTACAAACACTTATTCATACTGTAAATGTTGGTACTGACAACCTACATTTGTGGGGGAAAAAGTCAATTATATTTATTAGAAAGTCCAGGAATACAACCACACACATGCAGAAGTTTGTTGCATGATCTGTGTATATTTTCTTGCACAGATTTATGAACTGCATAAGTTTGACTACCCTTCTTCTCCTTCTCAGAGGACATAAAGGACACTACAAAGCAAAGAGGAAAAAAAACCCAAATTCTCTGCTAAGAAAGAGGTATAATGGAGAAATCTTTCAGTTCCCTAAATACTACACGTGGAAAACAAAAAAGTGCCAGGATAAACAGATTTCAGATTGGAAGTTACAAACTTTTCTGAGATTAAAGATAAAATACTTGCAGTATGGAGTTACAGCTCTGAGCTTCTTGGCTATAGCAGAATATCAGCTTATTTTGGCTGCTAACTACCTTCATTTCTTATCCTTTGGCCAACTATAGTCTAACAGTATGAAAAACCCCTCTCATTGCTGTCCCAGCAGTGACCTCAAACCCAAACCATATGAGTCCCAAAGGCTCAAAATTAAAAAAAAANCGTGCCAAACTGAAAAAAAAAAAAAAGAACAAAAAAAGAAAAAAAAAAAAAAAAAAAAAAAAAAAAAAAAAAAAAAGTAAAAAAAAGTAAAAATATATCACCTTCCACACAGACTCACAGACTCATCCCTGAGCTACATTATAAGCATAAAGTAGCTAAAAGATACTGAACTGGGAAGAACAATACAGGATACTTCTGGGGCAGCAGACGTTTCTGCCACAGCAGGGTCCCAATACAACCACAAATCACAACAGCTTTGAAACTAACGAGAGGGAACCACAAGAGTGCTGAAGATTAAGAGAAAAGCACTAACAGACCGCTTCTGTTCGAGACCCGAAATGACCCCGGGAACACGGCCAAGAATCATTTTCTTACTGGTAGCACCGGCAGCGTATTCTCCGACTGCTGAGAAAGACACACAGGCGGTAGGTGGGCCAGACCCGCGGTGGACGCGGCGAGAGGAGCAAGATGCTTCCACTCAGGAGGCAGCCCGTGGCCCATTCCTGAGGTTTATGGAAGCAATGCCTTTATCTGGACTTCCAGCCAAGCACACATTGTGTCATCCGTGTCCAGACCAGCCGCTCCCCATCAGAACAAAGCGCAGACCCAGACCAGTACAGGCACTGAGGCACTGCCAGGCCTGGCACTCTCAACCTTTTTTAAGCAAGCTCTGCTGCTGCTCCAAAAAAAAAAGAAAAAGGGTTGAGAAACAGCGTTCTATGCTTAAAAATCTGTGGAAGTCTGAAATCCCATTACCTAGCACATTGTTAAACTCGAGTTAGACTGGTTTGGCACCTTTCAGGAACGTACTGGCTGAGCCCTGCGTTCTGCAGGGCAAGAGATTAAGGGATACAGCAGCTGTGGTTAGGGCACAGCGAACTGGGATACGTGAATCCTGTTCTCACAGATCCAGCACGAAGTCCAAATAACAAATTTCTTAAAAACAAAAACAAAAAAAACCCAACCCCAACACAACCGCCAAGAAGAAACTCCAATCTCTCTCTATCTCAGTTCCCCTCTCCGTGATGGGGTAACTACCCCTTTAAGGCCAGTACTTTTAGATACTCAAAGGACACAAAGAAATGCAAATGAAATACAAAATTACTAATATGGAGAGAAGCAGGCTTGCCCTGCGCCTTCTATTCTACAAATAAAGATGGGATAAATGGTTCGTTACATTTAACTCCAAGCCGCACTACCTCCGCCAAAACCTTATTTAAATAGAACATTTCTGAGAACCGGGAAGGGGGGGATGCAGCTGTGGTCTTAACCTAAGAGAGGTTAAGCTTTTTAAAAGAGTTGTTCTTTTTTCACTCCGTCTGCTGGTCGCATGCCATTTTAAAAAGGTGTCTGGCAAGCAAAAATAAAAAGTTTCCAGGGCTTTCCTTCCCCAAGCCGCCTCTGCCAGGAGCCGGGCGGGGAGGACGGGGCCGAGAGAAGACGGTCGCGCCTTTCTCCAGCTTTTTCTCCAACATGCCCTCTGGATCCCGACGTTCTGGAGGCGGAGGAGCCCCCGGTTCCTCCACCTGCCCGCAGCCCCGGCCGGGCAGCGAGCTGCGGAGCGGGGCGCGGCTCAGCTCGGGGGGTGCCGCGGGCAGGCGCCCCGCACACACCCGCGGCCCCCG